>OFHU01000164.1:0-93023 GCA_900245905.1 Lacerta viridis | reverse complement strand
GAGAGAGAGAGAGAGAGAGAGAGAGAGAGAGAGAGAGAGAGAGAGCTTCTGTCTGAGATCTCACGCTGTAAATGCTAATGAGACAGGTTATAAACAACAACATTAATTTGCAGGTACCTCTTCTGGACACCTTCCTCAACTTGGCATCCTTTCATGTAGGATAAGCTCACCTCCACCTCTCTTTAAAATCAGAACCGGTGAAGGCGGTGAAGGTCCTGTGTGAGTGCCTGGAGGCGGTTGGAGGATGGATGGCGGCTAACAGATTGAGGTTGAATCCTGACAAGACAGAAGTACTGTTTGGGGGACAGGAGGCGGGCAGGTGTGGAGGACTCCCTGGTCCTGAATGGGGTAACTGTGCCCCTGAAGGACCAGGTGCGCAGCCTGGGAGTCATTTTGGACTCACAGCTGTCCATGGAGGTGCAGGTTAATTCTGTATCCAGGG
This sequence comes from Lacerta viridis, assembly GCA_900245905.1. Taxonomy (NCBI): domain Eukaryota; kingdom Metazoa; phylum Chordata; class Lepidosauria; order Squamata; family Lacertidae; genus Lacerta; species Lacerta viridis. The sequence goes on along the minus strand of OFHU01000164.1, from coordinate 92,581 downwards.
CGGCTGTCTACCAGCTCCATCTGGTACGCAGGCTGAGACCCTACCTGCCCACAGACTGTCTCGCCAGAGTGGTGCATGCTCTGGTTATCTCCCTTGGACTACTGCAATGTGCTCTACGTGGGGCTACCTTTGAAGGTGACCGGAAACTGCAATTAATCCAGAATGCACAGCTAGTGTGACTGGGAGTGGCCGCCGGGACCCATAACACCAGTCCTGAGAGATCTACATTTTAATGTATTTTAATATTTGTTGGAAGCCGCCCAGAGTGGCTTGGGGGACCTAGCCAGATGGGCAGGGTATAAATTAATAATAATAATAATAATAATAATAATATAATAATAATAATAATATCTGGGATGCATCTCTCTGTAATCAAGGCCAGGGTTTTCTTCCAGAGATTAGCCCATGCTCGCATATGCCAATAAGGTGAATAAACGGTCCATGGGACCTAAAGCCCCCTGTCTCCACTTTGATCTGTTGATTTCTGTGAGGATAAGTGGAAAGAATCAAGGTTGACTGCCAAGGTTGACTGCCAAGTACCTGCCAATACTGTGAGGAAGATTGCTGAAGCTCCTATGGCAGGTGGCCATAGTTTGGTCCATCCTTCTGCTCTCAGTCAGGCAGCCTCATTCCATAGGGTGCAGCTCAGGGACAGGGCATCTGCGTTGCCTGCACAACATCCCACATTCAATCCCTTGCATCTCCACATAGGGCTGGGTGGGGGGGGACCTCTGCCCGGAATTCTGGTGACCTGCTGCCAGGTGGTGCAGACAAGACTAAGCTAGATGAACCCAAAGGTCTGACTTGGCTGTGCTCCACTGCTTCATTGTTGCTGGTTTCTTCCACCAAATAATGTTACCTTTTGGTTGTCATCAGAAAACATTTAAGACTTAACCACTCATACATCTTTCCTCCCTTCCTCTGTCCTAGTTGTTTCCAAAGACTGGGGCTCCTGAGTAATGCCAAACCAGCTTCTCTGAAATGTAACTGGCCAATAACAATATTCATCCCCTAACATTCAGAGGTGGATTGTCTGGTGAACCATGTGGTACAATCTTGGTTAATGCTGAATGGGGCCATTCGGCATTTTGCAGTACATCATCAGCAATGTGGTGATGACACACAGCTCTACTTCAGCTTTACACCCACAGGTGTGTGCTGACTAATGTCTTCCCTTGGTCATGGACTGAGGTTCAATCCAGGTACCACTGAGACACTGTCTAGTTTGGATGGATGAGAGGTTGCCTGCTCTTGAAGGGGTTAGTTACAGACTCTGAAATATTTGGAGCTTCATACGCACAGATTCAAAACAACTATTTACAAAAATGTTCCTAAAAGAACTATAATTTTTCACCACCAAGCATGTGATATTGGGTTGATCAGGAGTGGAGAAAAGGAAGTGACCCACCCACCTGCCCACCCACACACCCACAGCTGTCAATCCTCCCTGCTGTTTTCCAATGCTATAATAAGGGAATTTCCCGCAAAAAAGGAAAAGATTGACAGCTATGACACACCCCTTAAGCCCACAAATGGAAACAGAACCCTTGCTTCCCACTCCATCCCCTTTGTCTGTATCCTCCTGCAATATGCACAAGTATGCTTTGCATCTGTGATGAAGAAGAAGAAGAAGAAGAGTTTGGATTTGATATCCCGCTTTTCACTACCCGAAGGAGTCTCAAAGCGGCTAACATTCTCCTTTCCCTTCCTCCCCCACAACAAACACTCTGTGAGGTGAGTGGGGCTGAGAGACTTCAAGAAGTGTGACTAGCCCAAGGTCACCCAGCAGCTGCATGTGGAGGAGCGGAGACGCGAACCCGGTTCCCCAGATTACGAGTCTACCGCTCTTAACCACTACACCACACTGGCTCTCTTATGATGCTTAAGGTAAAGGTAACGGGACCCCTGACAGTTAAGTCCAGTTGCGAATGACTCTGGGGTTGTGGCACTCATTTCGCTTTACTGGCTGAGGGAGCTGGCGTTTGTCCGCAGACAGTTTTTCCAGGTCATGTGGCCAGCATGACTAAGCCACTTCTGGCAAAACCAGAGCAGTGCACGGAAACACTGTTTATCTTCCACCAGGTACCTATTTATCTACTTGCACTTTGACATGCTTTTGAACTGCTAGGTGGACAGGAGCTGGGACTGAGCAACAGGAGCTCCCCATCGCAGGGATTCAAACTGCTGACCTTCTGATTGGCAAGCCCCTAGGCTCAGTGATTTAGACAACAGTGCCACCCGCGTCCCTTGTGATGATGCTTAGTACATCTTATAAATGGCTGACTGTCATTTTTATTGCTTTTGATCTCAGTCCCATATCATAGCAGCATGTAGCGAGGGGGAGGGGGGGTTTTATGAAGCTGGCAGGGTCGCAACAGGCTCTCACCGGCTTGGAGAAGCTTCCCAAGTCCAGCTCTGGAGACAAAGGTTTAGTTTTCATGTAGGTAAAAGGTAACGGTAAAGGACCCCTGGGTGGTTGTCCAGTCAAATTTGACTATGTGTTGCAGTGCTCATCTCTGCTTTCAGGCCAAGGGAGCCAGTGTTTGAGCACAGACAACTTTCTGGGTTATGCGGCCAGCAGGACTAAACCACTTTTGGCACAATGGGACACCGTGACAGAAGCCAGAGCACACGGAAAGTCTGTTTACCTTCCCGCCACAGTGGTACCTATTTATCTACTTGCACTTCAAACTGCCAGGTTGGCAGAAGCTGAGACAGAACAATGGAAGCTCACCCCATTGCATGGATTCGAACCACCAACCTTAAGATGGGCAAGCCCAAGAGGCTCAGTGGTTTAGACCACAGCACCACTCTCTCCCTACATGTACAGTTGCTAATGCTGGAAAATGCATAGAGCTGTGGTCCAGGAGCCCCCCACCCCCACCCCCACCCCACAGGGAATTGGTGGAAATTCCACACCAGGAAATGCCTCAGGAATGTTGCCTTGGTTTGATTACTCAGTGTTAATAATTCAGCCCTGCTGAGTAGAGCGGGAACTAGAGGTTGTGCTCAAGGCTTAGGACAACTCTTGATTCCTCTTGTTTAATATTTGTGTGCTTCTGTTTTCTTTCTTCTTTTTAAAGGGGGACTTAAACAAGCCTCTTGCTTCGAGATCCAGCTCAGTGCAGCAATTCAAGCCCACACCTGTCTATGTTGATGCTTCACCAATGCTCTTAAAAATATATATAAAATCTCCAACCAGGTTTGCAACATTCTCCCTGTGGCTAGCAAACTCTCTGAAGTGCCAAGATGGATTTCAATCAATTAAGCTGTTATTCCTCATGACCTTCCAGGCTTCACCCCGCCCCCTCCTGTCTTCCCATGGATTTGCCTTACAGCAAAAAATAAAAAATAAAAAAAAATAAGCAGCTGTTACACAAGAAAGAAAGAAAGAAAATAGGCAGCATGGGATGAGAAACACACATTGAATTTTGTCTTGTGGTATGTAGGGTTGCCAGACCTTGAAGTGTTAAATGAAGCCTCCAGGTTTGCCTGGCCCCGTCCAGGGGGCAGGTGAAGGGCTTAAATGCCCAGGTGGGCAGCAGTACCTTTAATAAGAAATACTATATTTTTCGCTCCATAAGACACACTTTTTTCCTCCTAAAAAGTAAGGGGAAATATCTGTGCGTCTTATGGAGCGAATGGTGGTCCCTGGAGCTGAATTGCCCAGGGGCCAAAAGAGGATCATGCTTTTTATTTTACAAAGAGAAAAGGGGGTGTTGAAAGGACCCCTCAGCAGCTGATCAGCAAGAGATCGGGAGAGAGATAAGAGTCCGGCTCCCTTTCAGCCCCGCCCTCCATTGTTGAATGTGCTGCAGAGGGAGGTTGTTTGTTTCCCCAGCAACATGTGACTGGCTGATTAGATTATCTGTCTGGAAACTGTAGAAAAGGCTCCCTTTCCTTTAGAAGCTGCAGAAATGTGAGTTGAACCCCATAAAAATGGGGCTTTTCCTCTTTGCTTTTCCCCCTTTGCAAAAGGAGCTTTGCTTTTCCCCCTTTGCAAAAAAAGCTGCAAAACTTTTAGCTGATCCTCAAAAAACCAGGGCTTTTCCCTTTGCAAAAAAGCTGCAAAACTTTTAGCTGATCCTCAAAAAACAGGGCTTTTAGAGGAGGAAAACCAGAAAAATTTTTTTTTCTTGTTTCCTCCTCTAAAAACGAGGTGCGCCCTATGGTCCGGTGCACCCTATGGAGTGAAAAATACGGTATATATTAAGACTATGTATGCAGTTTGCAAGCTTCAACTCAGCTCCTCTGTGCTAAATGAGCTAGGTGGGCCAGTGGCCTAATCCAGCAGGCTCTTGTAGTAGCCATGGATAGCCTACAGATATCGGCTGCCTGGATAAATCTGTGAACATTCTTTGGCTCCTCTGTGATAATATGATAGCAACAATCACAGATAACAATGGCTCTCAAAGTGAACCATTCACAATGGGATCAGGTGTTAAACAGGGTTGTGTTATCACCCCAACTCTATTTTCATTGCCATGATCCTACACTTTGTTGAAGGGAAACTCCCCCGGAGTAGAAATTGAACATATTGAACAGCTGTAGAAAGCAAAGAGTAAGGTTACCATAACTTCCATCATAGAGCTTCAGTATACTGATGGCAATGTAGTGTGGACACACACAGAGGATAACCTCCAAACCATCTTAAATATCTTTGCAGTTATCTTTCCACAAAGGCCGATATTGATTGCAGTGTGGGGTGAAGATTACTATTGTTCATGTGCGGATGCCTGCTTATCATCTTCCAAAGCAACTACACTATACCCAACTTAAGAATGGAAAAACAAATTGCCAGTGGACTACAAAAGAGGTTTAAGGACACTCACAAGGCAAATCTGAAAAGATTCAGTATAAGCACAAAAAATTGGGAAACACTGGCCTGCAAGCGCTCCAATTGGAGATTAGCCTTTACCAAGGATGTCATGGACTTTGAAGATGCTCAAACTCAAGATGTGCTAAGAGGAAGGCACATTTAGCAAACCCTCCCCTTGATCAAACCCCTGTAAAACTGGCTAAAATTTACCATGGTTTAAGCAATAAATGTTGGAAATGTAAGCAATCAGAAGGAACCATTTTTCATATGTGGTGGTTGTGCCCTAAGGTAAGAGACTTTTGGGAGAAGATATACAATAAAATGAATTTTTTTTTTGAAAAATACTTTTAAGAAAAAAACTGAGGCCTTTTTATTAGGTATTTTAGGAAAAGACATTCTGAAATGTGATAGAAATTTAGTTTTGTATGCCACAACAGCAGCTAGAGTTTTAATTGCTAAGAACTGGAAGATGGAAGAATTACCTACTATAGAACAATGGCAGATGAAAATGATGGACTATATGGAGCTTGCAGAAATGACCGGGAGAATCCGTGACCAGAGAGACGACGCGGTGGAAAAAGAATGGGGAAAATTTAAATTGTATTTAAAAAAATATTGTAAGATTTAAAGTTAGAATTTTTGTTTTGAAAATAAGGATAGGCTGTTAAATAAAGGTTGAGTTAAATGAGGTGAATTTAGGAATGAGGTAAGATGTAGAGATAGAGTTAGGAATTGTTATATCTGTTATATTTTTAAGTAAGTGATAAGGGAAGGTAAGAAAATTGTTGTTATTAGAGTAGATTAGATATTGTTTAAGTGGGAAGTTACTTAAGATATTTGCAAGGGACGCAGTAGGAGGAGACAGGAGGAAGTCCGATTAAGATGTGAGGAAAATATAAGTTGTTTAAGTTAAATAGTTTTTTGTGTGTGTGTTGAAGTGTTTTGTATTTTTTCTTTTTAATGTTGTTTGTTTAAATTGTTTTTGTTGTTTTTTGATGTTTTGTTTTTTAAAAAATTTCCAATAAATATTATTTTTTTTAAAAAAAACCCTCCCCTTGATCAACTCCCACCCAGAAACCTATGACCCCACTGTGGAAGGACGTGTGGATCCAGAATTGGCCTCCACAGTCACTTATGGACTCACTGTTAAGACCGTGTTCATGGAAGACAATCTTACTCAGCTACGAGGGATCGCCAAAGACAAGATGACATTACTGTTAGTTTGTCCAATCCTCTTTTAAAGACATCCAAGTTGATGGCCACAACTACCTTTATTGTGGGAGCAAGTTCTGTAGTTTAATTCCCCACTATTTTTTTTTTTTACCCTTTCTCTGAATCTTCCAACATTCCACTTCATTGGATGCCCCTGTGTTCCAGTTTTATGAGAGGAAGAAAAACTATTCTCTGCTTTCTCTGTGCCATACATAATTTCAGTGCTTTTTTCGGGGGGGGGGGGGGGGCGCAGGGGGATGCATTCCCCTAAATATTTTGCAAATCTTTGTACTTTTGTCCATTTAGTGTATTTCTTTTTCCAAATTTAAACTATAAAAGGGAGAAAATGAGAGTACCCTAAACATTTTTTCCCCAGAAAAAGCACTGCATAATTGTATATACTTGTTATCAAGTTACCTCTTACTTGCGTTTTCTCTAAACTAAAAAAATCGCAAATGCTGCAACCTTTCCCCACAGGAGAGTCACTCCACCCACTTGATTATCCCATTTTTCTGAACCATTCCAACTCTACATTATCCATTTTGAGGTGGTGTAGAATGGTACACAGAATTCCAAATGTGGTTGCACCATAGATTTGAATAATGGAGCTGCCACACAGGAGCAAAAAGGATAGTGCAGTCCCATAGTAATCTTCACCCCACACGGCAATCAAGGGGGGGGGGCTCTTGCTGAGGGTGTGTCAGTAATGACTACACAGTCCACCTCACCTGCTTCACCCCCACCCTCTGGGATGCTTCCTGTCCCTTTCTTGGTTCCCTGTTCCATTCTGATATGCGTATTCTTGCCTCCACAGCTGCCTGAAAAGGTACTGACCAACCCCATTTAGCCTCAACGTTTATTCACTCTCTGGAAAACTGTTCAGTGCTTGTAGCCTCAGTGAGGAACATTTTACTTTAAAGTGCTATTGCCATTATGGGACCAGGCGCTTAGATCTGCAAGGGAGGGCCACCTGTGTCATCATCACTTTCATTAGTGCAGTGAATCATAGCTAGGCTTTCTCCCCACCCACTTTCCTTTCCTTTTTCCCCTCCATAGTTTGGAGTTGTCTGATTGCCATGTCATGAAACTGCAGCGCATTTTGCTGACATGTGAGAGAAGCTGAGAAGGAAGCACTCTGAAGGAAACTGCCCACCATGGGCCAGCAAACTGACCAGCTTCTCCTGGGTCAACAAAAAGCAGGGAAGTCTTCTATGAATTTGTTGGATGAGATCAAAGGTAGACTTTGGTAATCTTTGGTAGTATGGCACACTGGACTTGGCCAAAAAATGGCACCCCCAGGGATGATATCCTAATTCTTGAAGAGGCACACCCCCTGTAAACTTAAGCATCAGAGGGGAATCTGCATAACAGAGTGGGGGTGGGGTCCTCCTACCAGTGACTGGTGCTACATAAGGATATAACTTATTGTAAATCAGTTTCTTGGAATATTGCTGCATTAGCTAAGAAAATCATTGATAAGGAGGTAACCTTTTGAAGAAATATTCCATTATCTGCCTGCAAGAAACCTGGATATTCTTGGAGCAGACTATTAATTTGAAGGGATTTAATTATTGGTTAAATCCAGCCCACCAAAGTTGCTAAAATATGGTCAGCCAAATGGGGGCTTAATCACGGATGTATCTACTAAATATGGCACCAAATGAGCTGAGACTGGTGTAGCATCCAAAGTGTAAACATATATAACTCCAATGCTCACATTTATGTTTATCTGGTAAATATTCATATTTCACCTGTAAATTCCAATAATGGCAAGGCATGGGAAGATTTGGATGAATTTATTGAACAACTCGAGTTCATAACCAGGAGGGGAGCATTATTCTAATGTGAGATTTAAATGCCCATATTGCAAAAAATGAGGAGAGACTTTTGAATGAGATAAATACATGTACACATAACTCACAAGTCCATTTCTCTCCTCTAAAATGCAAGAAGGCATATGAAGGATAGTATGATGGATGATTATGGTAAAATCTTCTACAGTATAATTACGAAATACAGTTTTTTTATTCTTAATGGGGCTATAGCGATAAGCCTTCATCCCTAGTCAAGGGGGAAGTATTATCAATTATGTGTTTGTTGTGTTTGTTTCTACTGATCTGATATTCTGTATTGCCAGCTTTGAAGTGTACTGCTACCCTGAGAGCAGCCATTTAACAATTTGTCTATCTTTGATTGTAGCATCTAAGGTGCTTCAGCTACACTAGGTTAATCTTAGGAATTCATCTATTGACCCCTCTAAAAGAATTAGATCATCAGCACAAATTGAATATCAACGCTTGGGATTTTATATGATGAGAAATGCCTTGGGCTACATACCTAATAATTTCATTTATTACTTCTTAATTTAATTGATCTCACTTTTAGTAGGTCACAGTATATCCGATATTATATTATTTGTTTTATGATTGTCACCATGCTCATACTATTGTTAAATGGCTTCATCCGTGTAAACAAATTGCAGCAGCTGCTATAATTATGTTTAGATCTCTCACCCCATCCCTCCTCTTTGTCGTTTATATTCTCCTCTCTCTAGGAGTGCCCTGATAAAACAACCATGGCATACCCTGGAGCAGTGTTTTTCAACCTTTTTTGGGCAAAGGCACACTTGTTTCATTTAAAAAATCACGAGGCACACCACCATTAGAAAATGTTAAAAAATATAACTCTGTGCCTATATTGACTATATATAAAGTAATTTTCCCACGGCACACCAGGCAACATCTCGCAGCACACTAGTGTGCCGCGGAACAGTGGTTGAAAGACACTGCTCTGGAGAACTATTTTATCAATCTAGAGTCAATTGCCTTCAGCACACACCTAATTGCAGCAGATGATTTTAACGCTAGAATGGGTTTTAACAATAAGGCGCTCTCCTCTCATCTATGGAGGGCATTGGGATGTGAGATTTGCTGTTTCAAATAGATATTCTAAGATCAATTCACAGCACTAGTCCTTAGCTCTTAAAATTATTAATGGCAGGCATTGCGCTGAGTTTACGTATGTACATCTCAGGCTGAGGAAGCAGTGTTCCTGATTATGTCTGCATTTCTGATTCTGCTTATAACCTCATTTAAAAAACAATGTGGGCGACCACATGGAGAGTGACTATTTCCCGCTTTATATTTTGTCCAATCCTTGCTCCAGAAGCATACCAATAAGCAGTATCATGAAAAAACTTCATCACCTCACAGCAGGAGATTTGGCTGATATGCTGGTTTAAATGCTGTCTTCTCGACTTTTCTTCTTCTTCATCATCATCATCAGAGGCATAGGATTTAAAGCATCAGTCTTAGCAGCCATGGATGCATTATCTGACTTGAGCCTCTACTCTCAACTTACCCTGGCCTTGTACCCCTTTAAATGAATTTCCCAGGTAGGTTGATAAGGAGTGTATTGAAGGGGAGAATTAAGAGTTGTGTCCCAGGAGTAGAGAATGGAGGACAGTGGTATGCTACCACAGGCACATTATCAGCTTAAATCTCAATATAAACATAGTTCAGAAAAAGAGAAAAGTTCTGCAGCCTCAATGTTGCCTGATTGTTGTTCATAACATAACATCAAGCTGCTCTGGTCAATAATTACAAGAGCCCTGGAAGATTCCTCTTGCTCAATTATTTGTCAACTATTACCCAGGTATCCCACTTTTCCAATCTTTTTGAGGACGCCAGGGATCCTCAAGGCAGCACTTCTCTTTTGAAGAACCCTCATGGAACCCAGCAGGAAACCAGGCTCTTGATCTCCAGTTAAAGGCAGCGAAAGCTGCAGGGCCTGATTCAATTATACCTGAACTTCTGAAGGTGAATACGGCATGGTGGGTCCCTGTACTAGCATCCTTGTTCACTCATGTCAGTGTCTGCTCACATGCTCCCTTCTTGGTCACCAGCTACTGTAATGCCAATTTTTAAGAGGAGTGGTAGAAGTGGCCCTGCTAATTACCGGTATAGGCCAACAAATCTACTATCTGTCATAGGGGAATTATATGCTTCTTACTTAAACAGGATGCTTGTCTCATAGATTTAGGATGAAAGTGTGCTGGGCAACAAGCAGGGTGACTTTGGAATGGTAGACCAGCACTGCCTGCTCTCTAGTCACCTTGCAGAGAAATACAGGCCTTCCTGTGGAAGCAGCATTGGAGTTGTATTTGAGGGCTTATCCACACTTACCTTTCGTCCTGCACTCTGGAGGCAGAGGTTCACACTTTAATGCTCCATGTCTGAGCATTTTTGTTGTTGTTGTTTGTACTGAACATTCCCTGCGAAAACTCAATCTTTAAAGCTGTTGGAATAAACATCAATTCAAGCTTTCTGTGGATTGATGATTGCTCCGATTGAACTTTAAAGAGCAGATTTCGCAATGAAAGCTTTGGAGGAAGAAAAAGTGTAAATCACAGGCAATGACTAGAAAGAACAGAGGAAAGGTAAGTGTGGATAAACCTTGTTAGAATTAGTCTTTCTAAATTTGCATCTATGCATATGCCATGGATATTCTTGACAAATCTGTCTCCTTTTTTAATTGGTAATGGGTTATTGGCCACCTTGTTTATTAGGGGAGAGGAGGAGCTGGGATATTCTATGGGAATGAGCTGGTGCACCCACACCCCTGAGGCCATCAATTTACCACCCACGGTGGGCAGCCTGAACTGTTCAATTCAATTCAATAACCTTTATTAGGCATAACAGACCAGACAATTTCAGAACAGACATTGTGTATAAAATATATAAACTCAACAAAATAAGGCTTGTGTTAATTAAATCTTTAGCACTAAAATCAGCCTGAACTGTTCTGATGAATCTGCATGCTAAGTGCCCAAGGCATCTTTGTCCCTTGTGAGAGCGAAAAATGTCTGTTTGTTATCTGACCGCCTTGCCTGTTTATGAAGGACAAGCAGAAGGGCTGCCAAGTATATGGCATGCACAAACCTTTAGAAAAGGCTTCTCTGTAAAACTTTATTTACATTTAATGTCTCTTGAAGCCCTTTGTCCCATGGGGAGAAATATTTCGCTGCATGAATGCTTTATGGTGCCACACTTGGGGTAATGAGAGATCCCTCAGTATAAATTCTAAAGCCTGCAACTGCCATTACGGATCACCCAAAGTAATAAATATTCATTCAAGACAAAATACAGGTTCCATTCCTGGACTCCCCTTGGAGATGCAGCTCAGTCCTCATTATTAGGCAAATATATTGAGCTGTATGTGCAACCAGAGGCTGGTGGCAATAAAGGATGCATGCAGAGCTTGCAAACAATCTGGGAACAATAGTCTTTACCTCTCCAAACATATGTGTCTGCCTTTTCCTGCAACAGGTTTTCTGCTTATTCTAAAACCATGTGGCATTTTCAGGGCTTGTCCACACTTCTGCTTTTCATATGCCAAGGAAGAACAGATCTGAGCATTCCCCCCCCCCCTTGTCCCACTCCTTTCCCAAGGAAAATCTGTTCTTTAGCTCTAAATAGGAACAAACAACAATCTATGGAAAACCTAGTTACACGTAGGTAGTCATGTTGGTCTGCCGTAGTCGAAACAAAATAAAAAAAATTCCTTCCAGTAATACCTTAGAGAACAACCAAGTTTGTTCTTGGTATGAGCTTTCATGTGCATGCACACTTCTTCAGATACACTGAAACAGAAGTCACCAGACCCTTATATATAGTGAGAGGGTGGGGAGGGGTATTACTCAGAAGGGTGGTGGGAATGGGTGATTGGCTGATAGGTGTGGAAAACCTGTTGATGACTGTTAACGACTGCAATTGGTCTTACAGGAAAAAGCAAGGGGTGAGATGGCTAAAAATAGCTTTATCATGTATAATGAGATAAGAATCCAATGTCTCTATTCAGACCAGGTCTCTCCATGGTTTTAAGCTTGAAAACCTGATTGCTGTTGGTTTTTTATATAGAGATAATCTTATGCTTGAAAACCTTTCCTTCCTTTCTTTTTGAAATTGTTGAGTAAGCCACAGGAAAAAATTAAATTTTACTGATGTACAAGGGCAGGGAGTGTGTCCCTTTCAATACTGAAATAGAAGCATTATTGATGCAAATAGTTTCATCGCCTAATTCTAACACGGAAAAGCAAACAAAATTGCAGCAGGGAGAGACAAGATGTTGAGCAGCTGTAGAAGTAAAACACACTGTGTTCTTGTGGTACCACTGGTCTAGAAGTCTCCTCATCCCTCTTGTGAATCATGGTGGCCTTCCAGAAAATGTGATAATTGACTGCACTTCGAAATATAAAATTAATAAGTAATAGGGTGGCCAGGTACAAAAGGAGAAGTATACTTCTGGGACTTCAAATGTTGTATATAAAAATGAATACTCTGCTGCTCCAGAGTCCTCACCAATCATGGACCACTTGCTCTGCTATGAAAGATACAGCAGAAGCCTTCTGCCCTATTGCACTCCTGAGCTACAAATAACCCAAGACAGTTGAGACATATCCACTTAGGAGTTCTCACCAAACCACTTCCAATGCTGGAATATTCAAGAGAGCATTTTAACACAGACCACTAAAAGCACCTTTATGGATGAAGACGTTGGGGGAATGGAGGTGGGTAGCAAACACAGAGTGAGAGAGACACAAGCCACATCTCAACTGTGCATTTAAAGCTCTATTGCGCCACAAATAATCCTGTAGTTTGTTAAGGGTGCCTGCTGGGAGTTAGGATATCATCCCGCTTATTCCCAGCACAGAGCTGCGCTTCTCAGATTGGACTATGCCAGTGTTTTTCAACCTTTTTTGGGCAAAGGGACACTTGTTTCATGAAAAAAATCACGAGGCACACCACCATTAGAAAATGTTAAAAAATTTAACTCTGTGCCTATATTGACTATATATAAAGTAATTCTCTTGAATAGGAATCAAATAAACACAAAGAAAGTATTTTATAATTACTTTATTATGAAATAGTAAGTAAACAGAAATATGAAAAATTATAAAATACTTTATTCAGTGCGCAACCTGGGTCTGTTTGGCTGTTTTTTAAAAATCTTTCGAATTTTTCAATTTTTCCCACGGCACACCAGGCAACATCTCGCGGCACACTAGTGTGCCACGGAACAGTGGTTGAAAAACACTGGTCTATGCCAGGAAGTTGGAATTGTAGCTCCATGAGGATTTACAAAAAAACCCCCACCGAGGAGCATTCCGGTGCTGCTGGCTACAATTCAGGGTGAGCGTGGCTCCTGGCATCTTCCAAAGCCTCATGGAGCGCCTCCTGCAGGGGCTCCCAGGCATGGTGCCATATTTCAATGATGTGTTGGTGTCCGCAGACTCCAATCAACAGCTGTTCGCGTGCCTCTGCACTGTGCTGATCAGGTTCCAGGAGGCCAGGCTCAAGGTGAAGAAGGAAAAGTGCCAGATTGCTGTTCTGCAGGTGGAGTTCCTGGGCTACCTTATCAAAGCCTCCAGTCTTCACCCAACTGCATCCAAGATCTGGGCCGTCCAGCAGGCCCTGATCCCAAAGAACAAGATGGAGTTGCAGGCGTTCCTGGGGCTGCTGAACTTCTACAACATGTTCCTGCCCCACAAAGCAACGCTAGCTGAGCCTCTTCACCACCTCCTCAGGACAAAGGCAACGTGGTCCTGGGTCATCGGGAAATGGCGGCCTTCAACGCAGTCAAAGCCCTCCTCTCATCAGACAGTGTGCTGGTACAGTACAGTGAGGCCAGACCGCTGGTCCTTGCCTGCAACGCCTCACCTTTTGGCATCAGCGCCGTCCTCAGTCACCGGTTTCCAGACGGAAGGGAAGCACCACTCGCCTACTTCTCCCGAACGGCCAAATGGAATTACAGCCAGCTCAACAAGGAGGCACTGGCACTTCTGGCTGGAGTGAAGAGGTTCCACGAATACCTCTACGGGAGAACCTTCGACCTCATCACTGACCACAAGCCGCTCCTGGGCCTCCTCACTGGTGATAGACCAACTCCACCAGTCCTCTCGCCACACATGCTGCGATGGACTGTCTTTCTGGCAGCCTACAGCTACAAGCTCGTCCATCACCCTGGAAAATCACTGGGCCATGCTGACGCTGTCAGTCGCTACCCTCTTCCAACGCTTGTGGAAGACCTGGCTCCTGCTTCATTGCTTCTCCTGATTGAGGACCTCCCAGCAGCACCAGTATCAGCCACTAATGTGGCCTCTGCATATGCACAGGACTGTACCATCAGACGTGTGCTCAACTGGGTGTGGAGGGGTGGCCAGAAGGGCACTTGGCACCAGAGTTCCAGCCATTTGCAACTAGACAGCATGAGCTCTCAGCTCATTGCAGCTGCTTACTGTGGGGAGACTGAGTCATGGTTCCCCAAAGACTCTGCCAACGCATCCTCGAGGCTCTGCACATCGGCCACCCGGGGATTGTCAAAATGAAGGCGTTGGCTCGGTGTTATGTCTGGTGGCCTAACATGGACGATGCCATCACCTCTTGGGTTGCCTCTTGTCAAGCGTGTCAGGAGTCGAGACCTGCACCGCCGGCAGCTAAGGGAAACACTTGGGAGACACCCAAGGCACCCTGGTCGAGAGTGCACATTGATCTTGACAGCCCCTTTCATGGCCGGACCTTTATGGTAGTGGTGGACGCCTATTCCAAATGACTGGAGGTGGCCCTGATGCCCTCCACCACTAGTGAAGCCATCATCTGGGTACTGCGGGGCCTGTTTGCAACTCATCGATGTCCTGATGTCCTCGTCTCCGACAACGGACCTCAGTTCACATCAGGCACCTTTCAAAGGTAACTCTTGGGGCTGCACATCCGCCATGCCCTAATGGCACCATTTCACCCGGCCAGCAACGGACAGGTGGAGAGAATGGTGCGCTCAGCAAAAGACGCACTGGCATGCATGCTGGACCAGAGGCACTGTCATGAGCGGGTCACTGAATACTTGCTCGTGCAGCACATCACCCCTCATGCAGCCATAGGGCAGAGTACGGCTGAACTGCTTATGGGCCATTGCCTCAGGTCTTCACTTGACCAGTTGCACCCAGACTTTGGGGTGGCCGAGCCCCCGGGCTGTGCTAACGCACCACGGTCTTTTATTCCAGGAGATAGGGTTTTTTCCCGGAACTTTGTGGGGGACATTCCTTGGGTGCCAGCCACAATAGTGGGAGTCACTGGGTCCCACTCATACCAGGTGGCACTCGAGAATGGACGCTTGTGACCAGCTAAGGCACATAGACCAGCTAAGGCACAGAGTTGAGAATTTGGACAATACCGCTGTGTCCCCAACTGTGGCCTCAGCTCTGGAGCAGATGCTAATGGAAGGCGAGGCTCCACCTACATCTCCCTCACAAACTGCGGACATGAAGCCGAGCCGAGCCAAGCCACTGCAGTGGTTCTGCCTGACTCCCCTGAGACTCGGACCACTGCCGTGCCTGACCTTCCACCGAGTCTGCTTGTGGCAGTTCCTTTGACAGCAGCAGAGCCAGGGTACTCGGGCTCAATGCCACTGTTGCGTCACACCACAGTTGCAGCAGGACTCGGGCAGCCAACCGGACTCTGATACTGGCCCTCAGCGGTCAGGTAGGGTTCCCAAGCGCCCGGCTTATTTAAAAGACTATGTTACCAACAAATTGCACACGTAATCCCGCATTGTAAATAGAACTGAGAAAATTGAAACAGATACGCTATGTGCCTTACTGAACCAATAAGAGTATTGCTGTATATAAGGGAACCACTATGATTGTAACCTAATGCCTTATCTCGGTGGGGAGGGGTGTTATGTATTGAAGTTCTCACCCTAGGCCACTAGGGGTGTTGTGTCTGCCCACCGTGGCTGCAGTTCTCACTCAGGTCCACAACATGCAAATGAAGGATTGAGAGTGCCGTTCACGGATTGGGTAGCTAGAGAGAGTTGTTACTGTTGCATGTTACTGAGTACTATATAAGCAGGCTGGCTCAGCCCTTCAGTTGAGTTGTGTTCCAGTCTGAGAATAAAGAGAGCTGCTTGCAGAATCACTGTATCGTCTTAATAGACGACACTACTTAATAGACCTTGATGAAATAAAGCCTTGTTTCACCCCTGATGGGGGGTATGGTGAATCAGGATTTACACTCATTTATGCCTTTTGAAAAAGCTTTCCTTGCTCTCAACATTAGAATTTGTGGAAATCCCATGAAACTGAATGCTGCTGGGAATCCAATATGAGAAGAATGCTCAGATCCTGCTTACACACTTCCCATTTGGGCACCTGACTGGCCACTGTGAGAACAAGATGCTGGGCAGATGGGCCATTGGACTGATCTTGCCAGGCTCTTTGTATTATTCAGAGGGACAACAAAAGCTGCACTGATAGCTGCTTTTAGAGTTAAATTTTCACATATGGACATGTGCAGGGCAAGCTGCCAGACCTGGTATGTATTATGGGCGAGGAACCTGCTGTCACCACCGCTATGTTCGCACCTTGTTCATGTAATACAGAAAGCAGAAGCACTGGCGTGGGGGCGGGGCGCCCTGGGCAGCGGGATCCCGATAGGGTTCCATCACGGCACACCCTGCCCCCAGAACGCGCGTCAGCCCCACCCCCGCCTGCTTCCCACCCCCGGTGCCGGAGCGTGAAGCTCTGCCACTGAGCAGAAGGAAAGCTATTTAAATATTGATATTCTGAGTGCATTCTCTGCCTGCCCCCCCCATTGACCATGGCTCGCTGCTTTTCATATTCCTATTCTCTTCGAATCAGAACTTACTTTGCTCAAAGCTATTTTTAATTCTTTAATGTGCAGCTACCCCAAGTAAAAGAAAACGGATTTATTCGTACATGCATTGTGTGATTAGACCACCAAGGTTTGTTTACAGAGAGTATGATGTTCGTGATGCTCTGATTTCTGATCCCTAAAGCAACTACAGAAGAGAATTAATTCTTAGGAGAGACCCACACATACCCGTGCGTGATTGCACACACACACACACACACAAACACACGTTACCTCGGCACCTCCTTAACGGTGGCGGCAAGATACCATGAGCACATATAAATACAGTGGTGCCTCGCAAGACGAAATTAATTCGTTCTGCGAGTGCTGTCGTATAGCGAAAATTTCGTCTTGCGAAGCACCAACGGGGGAAGAGCAGTTTGACGAATTTTTTTTTAAAAATCGGCAATTTTTTCGTCTTGCGAGGCAGCCTTCCGCTAGCGAATGCCTTTCGTCTAGCGAGTTTTTCGTCTAGCGAGGCATTCGTCTAGCGGGGCACCACTGTATCCAAAACATAGGAGGGAGGGAGGAATTGCACACGACTGCAGGCAACACAGGGCTGACCCAAGACATCTGGGGAAGACCCCAAAATGGTGCCCCACTCCCCACCAGGGAAGAAGGGCTGAGGGAAGATCTACATTCAGAACAAGGGGGGAGAAAGGTAGACATCAGGTTCTGCTTCTCCAGTGGATCCTGCTGCCTGAGGCAATCGCCTCACCTTGCCTCATGAGCCGGCATTGGGTGCACTAAAACAGCTGCTTGCCACAGATACCTTGCCATGGTCTGCACTTAACTGCTTTCATCATTCTCTGCACAATTACTTTGCAACTGCAATTTTAAAAGGCCCCCCCCCTCTAGATTTGCAAAATGATTCTGTGACATAGCTGCAGGCTCATTTTTTTAGCCTTCAGATTTTCAAGTAGTGCCCTTACAATATTTGGGATCTAAATGACCGAAAATCACCCATAGAAGGTTGCTTCTGTTGTTGTTTTTACTTAATATATATATAGAACAATGAAAACAGACAATACACATGAAGAGAAAGACAAACATTAGTAACAAAACAATGTAAGTTATAACGCAAGGAGCTTTTAGTGATAAAGTCAAACAGAAAAAGAAAAAAACCAGGAGTGATTGAAATGGATATATATTTATAAAATTATAAATGAGGTATAAAAACACATTACAACATTGTACAATGAAGGAAATGGGGGTGGGGAGAAACCTCTTGCCTCTTTGTAGACACCACCAAATAAGATCATATTTTGAAGATAGCCACCCATGTGACTACAATGTCATATATTTAATGAATGAATAAATATATTCATTATTTAATGAATAAATATATTCACCCCACAGGTGAAATCAAAAGGAGCAGCATGACCCCAGCCGCTCAGATATTGCCTGATAGTTTCTCTTGGGTAGCAATAAACATAACTTTTTTGAACCAGTTGTCTATGGAATAACACAAAGTCTTTCCAGCCTTGACCGATTACTGGTCGAGCAGCTACCACAAGATATACAGTTAACTGTTTTGTTTTCTTTATTAAATTTACATATTGCCCTTCATTAAAAAATAATAATCTCATGGCGGTTTATGTGTAAGATCTGCACAAGCTATATCAAAAATAGACAAAATACATTGCTCAGGTCAGGAGCCAGGAGCACATTTTTACCTGTAAGTGTACTGATTTCTATAATCACCTGCTTCCAAAATTTATTAGCATTGGCACAACTCAACCACATACACCAATATAAGATCCCTGCTCTCTGCAGCCAGCCAGCACAAGGGAGATCCTGATCTATAAAGTAAAGGTAAAGGGACCCCTGATCATTAGGTCCAGTCGTGTCCGACTCTGGGGTTGCGACGTTAATCTCGCTTTACTGGCTGAGGGAGCCGGCGTACAGCTTCTGGGTCATGTGGCCAGCATGACTAAGCCACTTCTGGCAACCAGAGCAGCGCACAGAAACGCCGTTTACCTTCCCACGGAGTGGTACCTATTTATCTACTTGCACTTTGACGTGCTTTCGAACTGCTAGGTGGGCAGGAGCTGGGACCGAGCAACGGGAGCTCACCTCGTTGCGGGGATTTGAACTGCCGACCTTCTGATCAGTAAATCCTAGGCTCTGTGGTTTAACCCACAGCGCCACTAGCCAAATGTTACTGTTTACTACCATGAATGGCTTTAAAAAACAAAAAACAAATGCTTATGCTTGTTGGAGACTTCACTGGCATCAGCTGGTGCAAATTTTGATTATTATTTTTTTTAAAAAAAACATATTTTGGGGACTTTTTTTTCTTTCCTTCCTTCCTTCCTTCCTTCCTTCCTTCTTTCCTTCTTTCTTTTTTAAGGCACACAGTGTCACCCTAAAGAAAGAGTGAATCCTATTGATGGTGGTGATATTTACTTCTTAGTAAATGCCTACATGGCTCTGCATCATGATATTTAAATTTTAAACATCGTGTTTTGGGAGCTGTCAAGAAATACGTACCTTTGAAACTGACATTCATATAATAACAACAATTTTGGAGAAACGCTTGTAAAAAATTTACAGCTCCATCAGTTCCTCATCATTTCTTATTCATTCTCTACAGCTGATTTAAAAAACAAAACAAAACAAAAACTCTTGCCTCTTGGAGAGGCTCCCAGCAGCAGCAGCAAGAAATTGCTGGGCAGAGGGTGGGGGGGGAATGCATCTGACATCCTTTTGTTCTTTCTCCATCACATTTGGCCATACCCATCCAATACAAAGCCTGGATTGTGCTGTTTAGAAGCCTCTCCTCCTCTTTCTCCACGTCCCTACAGTGCTGGGAGAAAGTGATCCCAGTTCCACACATCACTAAATCTGAGGCCTTGTCAAATAAAATCACTTCACACAAGGTCATCCCAAGCAGTTTGACCTGATCTGGTGCGACATCCTTGTCAGGCTGGATCAGGTTCCAAAACCACTGGCAGCTTTTGCCACGTGGGCCAGAAAGTGCCAAAGAAAGCCCTCACCACATGGTACCCTTTGGGTCAATCCAAGGCAGCTTACCAGCCATGCTCCTTGTTTTCAAGAAGTGCTGAAGCAGCCCTCCCTGCGCATGTATGTGCACCGTCAGATAAAAATGAAGGCCCTTGTTATTATGTTGATTGAAACCATAGAAGGAAACGGGCCCAAATTGTTTAAAGCCATTTTCAGGGTGTACACACAAGATCACTTAATTTGGATTTGTCACACATTTTACCTCATTGTTAATTATAAAATGGTACACAGATCCTTTCCCTGGATCCTCGGGAGCGAGGCTTGCGGGCTATGGATTTCGTGGTTCTTTTCTGTTAAAAAGAGTTGCAGCGAACAAAACCTGCCAGCCAGGAAGGTACATAATGTGCCCAGCAAGCACTTCTCCTTAATCCTATCAGTGGTTGACACATGTTGACGTGGTCAACACAACGGTGGGCCTTCTCCACAAGCTTTTCAGTGGTTTCTTTGATATTACTGAACATGCTTTACAGCCTGATATTCCAGCATGTAAGCAGTGTACCCGTTCTACAGTCTCACTTATTGTGCTCACCTGAGAGCTTAGCATCCACATGTCCTACGTTAACTTCCTATTTCCACACTTTTTTGGTGCATGAGTGAATCTGTAAGTGCTTTTTAAACTTAAGGAGGGGTGTTGTGATTTTTAACAAGTGAACTTGGAGCAAAGTAATATTGGGGAGGGGGTGGAACCTGTGGCCCTCCATATATTGCTGGACTCCTGTCTAGCAACATCTGTAATAGAAAAAAGGCATTGGTGTGAAGTGGTGGTAGTATAAAAAGCAAACAAAACAGAACAACAAGGCAAGAGAGAAAGTAATGATTGATTAGCTTTTCTTTCTTTTTTTGATCAGATGAAACAAACAATGGTTCAGTTTAATTCTTCGATTTCTGCGAAGATAGTGTGAGAGATTTCCACATGAGGAATAACTTAAAAATCAGTTTCATTTTTGTTTTATTTTTAATGCAATCATTCTGAACGGCAAAATTTCTGCTGTTGGGTTTTTTGTTTGTTTGGGGGTTTCTTTGGCACCTCACAATGCTTTGATTAAGATGGCATGATTTCATGCAGCAGAGAGAGAGGCTGGGAGAGGAAAACCATGACAACCAGAACTTCCTTCTTACCTTTGAATGCTCTGCCATCAACTTACTTGCCTACCACTGCCAAATCTCTTGGAAAAAGAAATGCATTTTTCATACTTAATAGATAAAAATTAGCATCGGAAGAATTAGTTCTTAATAGCTGTCAGGAAACACTGAGAAAAGCATCTGAAACACCAAGACAACTTATTTACATAGCCTCGCTTATGTCTAGCAAGCATCAGTGAACCAGATAATGTCACAAGACTTTTGATTCATGAACGTGTGTCATTTCACATTTGAAAGAAGCTGAATATTCTCTTTTCCTGGGTTTTGCTAGATGTGTCAAAGCAAATAAAAGGGCCAAGGATATTCTCTCACCCATGTCATGGCAACATTGCTTACCATTTACTGTGACAAACGCGATTATTTCATGACTGAGCCAGCGTCCAATAAAGAAAACCAATGCAGGCCCTGCCATCCTAACCAGTGCCTTCTTTGTGTGCCTCTTCCACAAGAGGTCTGGAGAGTAGCAACATCAACATGAGAATGGACAAGGGTTGCCACCTGGCCCTAGAAAAACATGGTTGTCCATTTTTTGGAGACGTGTTGGGGCTAGGTGGTCCTTTTGGTGCCATCCTATGTGTCAGTGAGGATTCAGAGGAGCAATAGACAGAGGAGGGGAACAGGTGCTTGAGGATGCTGAAGAGCCTTGCAATCACCCAGAGACAGAGGAAGCGGAAGAGGGGGTGAAGAGCAGCCAGGGAGAGCATGGGCTCAGGGATACTGAAGAGCCTTGCATCCACCCAGAGGCTCGGGAAGGAAGCTCAGACTCAGGAAGGGAGGGGGCTTTCAAATCAGCACAGACACGGGGGAAATGAAATGTAAGGATCAAAGACGTCTCACGTGATTCCCACGCCTACTTTGTTGGCGCGGAAATCGTAGGAAGCCACTCCCCAAATCTGACTCAACAGGTTTGGATGCGTAATTCTGAACTGTAGCTGTATCTTGTATATATGTAATAAAGACTGTAAATACCACACTGCTTGTGCCGGGTGTTACTGTGAAGGGGAAACACCACCTTTACATTATGATTCTATGATTCTATAATATACTTTCTACAGGATCGAAAACAGTCTCAATGTCAGTTGCTGAGCAAACACAAGTAGGGGTTTTGCCCTGATCTCCTGCTTGTTGGCTTCTCAGAGGCACCTGATTGGCCACTTTCGGAAACTGGATGATGCCCTAGATAGGCTTTTGAGCTGATGAAGCAGCCAGTCTCCTCTTGTACTCTTGCTTGCCCACTTAGAATCATAGAATTGTAGAGTTGGAAAGGACCCTGAGGATCATACAGTCCAACCCCCTGCAGTGCTGTTGGTAAAGGCTGTTCTCCAGCTGAAGTGCTCATAGGCCAGTTCCCCAATTTTCTGTGCTTATACTGAATCTTTTCAGATTTGCCTTAAGAGCGTCTTTAAACTTTTTTTGTTGTCCACTGGTAATTTGTTTTTCCATTCTTGTTGGGTATAGTGTAGTTGCTTTGGAAGACGATAAACAGCATGACCAGTCCAATGAAGTTGATGTTAAAGAATCATTGCTTTGACACTGGTGATCTTTGCTTATTCCAGTGCACTGGCATTTGTTCACCTGTCTTCCCAAGTGATGTGTAAAAAATTACGGAGGCACCGTTCATGGAATCTTTTGAGAAGTTGGAGATGGCGTTTATAAGTGGTCCATGTTTCATAAGCATACAGTAAGGTTGATAGTACAATAGCTTTGTAAACAAGCATTTTGGTTTCCCTGCGAATATCCCAGTCCTCAAACACTCAAGCACTTCCATTGGGAGAAAGCTGCTTTCACAGAGCTCAGGCAATGCTGGGTTTCCACATCAATGTTGGCCCTTGTGGAAAGATAACTGCCCAGGTTGGATAACTGATCAACACTTTCCAACATTACAACATTAAGTTGGATTTGTGGCACTGTGGAGGGGTTGATTTGTGCTTGTTGGTGCAGCACTCTGATTTTTTGGATATTGCGCAATGTCAAGTTTCCCATAAGCTTCAATGAAGATATTTAGGATGGTTTGTGTTGTGTATTAAATAAGATATTCTGGCAGCAGGGTAAAGTATTGCTATTGGTCAATTTGAAGTGTTCAATCACAATCCACAGCCTGATTGGGTCCCGCCGGAAAGTTTGAATATTATTGGTTCCCGCTAAAATGTATCTTTTCCCTCAGTCCCAATGTGTCTATAAATAGAGCTTTCCCTACCCCCTATCCCCAGTCTTGTCTTATCCCTTACAATAAAGAGCTGTTTTCACTACGAAGTATTGCTGGACTTCTTGCTATCAGAACCCACGACACAACAGTTTGGAAAAATGCAGGGAACAAAACCAACCCGTGTATATGGTATTTATTGACCTGAGTAACGCCTTCAACACTGTAAAGCATACTGCCCTGTGGACTGTCCTGAAAATCAGCTGCCTGGATAGATTGGTGAACATCCTTCTGCTCCTCCATGATAATATGAAGGCAAAAATCACAGATAACAATGGCTCTCAAAGTGAACCATTCACAGTTGCATCAGGCATTAAACAGGGTTGCATTATTGCCCCAACTCTATTATCTTCATTGCCATGTTCCTACACTTTGTCGAAGGAAAACTCCCCACCAGGGTAGAAATCATATATCAAACAGATGGAAATATATTTAACGAGTATGCTGAAAGCAAAGAGTAAGGTTACCATAACTTCTGTCATAGAGTTTCAATATGCTGATGGCAATGCAGTGTGTGCACATGCAGAGGATGACCTCCCTCCATACGGTGAATTATTTGATTACTGTAGGATACTTATTGTGATTGTTCTGTATACCACAACATTTTTTCTTCAAAGAAAGCTCCAAGGACTCGAGAGATGCGACTGATGTTAAAAGTTTGTGGTTTTATTGTGATGGGGAGGAAACAAACCCACAGGTGGGCTGCATTATACAAACAAATGCCAGATTAGGACTGTGAAGAGAGTGAAGAGCAGCCGTGACCTCTAAATGCCCTATTCATCTGGACTTGGCAGTGGCTGATCTGCACCCAATTAATTATTAGTGTTTTAAGTAAATTAGTTATTAGCATTCATGAATTCTATAGCAGTCCATTGGTTCTTCTTCCCAAAAGCTTTGAGAAGCTTGTTTTACAGTTTCTTAAAGCTGTAACCATGGGAACTGTCTGCCAAGATAAATCTTTATAATTAATATGAGACAGAGTTCTCACCCTCTCGAGTTATGATAGGAGGTGTACTGAAGCCATCAGATAATATTTCCCCAGCTGGGAAATTCTGCTATTCCCCACAGGAAGATAAGCAGGACCCCTACCATAGTTCATTTATTTTATTTTTAAAACCTCTTTACTATATAGAATTGGGAAAAACGGCATATCAAATAACTATTTCCCGCCCGGTTGTAACAATGGAAAGAAGATCCCGGGGAGATATTTTGAACAGCTCCTGTTTTTTAAGTGTGTGATTGGGGGGGGGGGCGTTTGGAAGACTTTGGATTCCTCAGATTCAAGACACCTCCCACTCCTCCTTGCTTGACATGGGGCCAAACTGTATAGTCCCTTTCTCTGTGTTCCATCTGACATCAGATATTGTTAGAGCCAGGGTGCTGGATGTTTTGGCATCCGTGTGAGGGGGAAGTCAAGCATCACATTTCAGAGAGGGAGCTCTGATGTATCCTCTCTGGATCCAGAGGACTGTAACATTAATGCAACTCTGACCAAAATCTTCCAAAGCCTTTTAAAGAAAAATCTCTCCAAAGATTTCCCAGTCTCCTGAGGCAGCTGATGAAAATAGTGCTGATCTGCTCCACCACCTATGCTGTCCCCTAAAGATGTAACAAAAATTGATCTTCAACTGTGACACTGTGACAGTTTCCAGCAAGACTGCCATTTTGCTAGATAGATGATAGATGATAGATAGATGATATAGATAGATAGATAGATAGATAGATAGATAGATAGATAGATAGATATCCATATCAAATACGAATGAACAATGATGAGTGGGTGCTCTACAATTTTTTTAAAAAGATACAAAAGCAATTTGGGAATCTTATATTTGTGCCTCATTTCCGAAGAGAAAATAAAATAAATATGGACCCTGGCTAAGTGTACCTGAACCCCTGGCATCTCACACTGCCTGGAGATTGGGGTGGCATATAAACAATACACTTGGGCATTCTTTGCCATCCTTCTGTGGTTTCCAGTTGCACTTTCATACATTGAGACATCACTGACCAAGCAAGACACATTCACTTGAAAGGTCTATCACAACATGATACTGGGGTCCTTTGGCTCCTCGGGACACCAGCTGAGAGTATAAATGTCCTTTGGTGTTGTAATGAGTATAGCTTCAATCTGTTGTTTCCAGAAAGTAGAAATAGGCAAACTTGTTGATTTTTCCACTCTTAAATTCGGTACTTCACATTTCTGCAGCAATTTGGAGGTGGGAGACGGAGAGGTTAGACACTGACTCTCAGCCTCTCTACCTCATAGGGTTGCTCTGGGGACTGAATGAAGAGCCAGAGGAGAACCACATATGCTACCTTGAGCTAATTGGAGAGAAAGGGGCAATAAACAAAACAAATACGAAATAAAAGATACAGCTTGGAGTCTTACTGGTGCCCTGTAGGTGTTTTGAATGACAAGTCTCATCAGCCTCCACAATCACAGCCTTCAGAATCATAGAACTGTAGAGCTGGAAGGGACCCAAAGTGTCATCTGAACCAACTTCCTGCAACGTAGACTTTGCCAACCTGGTGCCCTCTAGATACTTTGAACTGCAAATCCCATCCAGGCCCATCTAGAACATTATGAGGCTATTTAGAGCTTCAATGTTGGGTCCTACCAGCATGCTTACTGCAAACATGATTGGGGGAGGGAGAAATCTGGAATCAAAATAATAATAATAATAAATAATAATAATATAATAATAATAAACGTGTCCAGAAGAGGGCAACCAAAATGGTCAAAGGCCTGGAAACGATGCCTTATGAGGAACGGCTTAGGGAGCTGGGTATGTTTAGCCTAGAGAAGAGAAGGTTAAGGGGTGATATGATAGCCATGTTCAAATATATAAAAGGATGTCATATAGAGGAGGGAGAAAGGTTGTTTTCTGCTGCTCCAGAGAAGCGGACACGGGCAATGGATTCAAACTACAAGAAAGAAGATTCCACCTAAACATTAGGAAGAACTTCCTGACAGTAAGAGCTGTTCGACAGTGGAATTTGCTGCCAAGGAGTGTGGTGGAGTCTCCTTCTTTGGAGGTCTTTAAGCGAGGCTTGACAGCCATCTGTCAGGAATGCTTTGATGGTGTTTCCTGCTTGGCAGGGGGTTGGACTGGATGGCCCTTGGGGTCTCTTCCAACTCTATGATTCTATGATTCTATACCCGCCCTCCCCAGCCAAGACCAGGCTCAGGGCAGCTAACACCAGGTATAAAACAATTGATTAAAATACAACTTAAAAACAAGGTTAAAATATAACATTAAAGTGCAGCCTCATTTCAGTAGAAACTCAAATAAAAAAACTGTTTGGGGAAGAAAGCGTCAAATCTTCACCAAGGCCAACTATCCAGACTGGTCCTACGTGGGCCAGAAAAAAGCCAGGGAAGTCCCCAAATAGGAGTTCCATCACAGAAGGAAAAAGGAAAGAGGGGGAGGGGATCAAGTTGATTCCAAGCCAAAGGCCAGGCGGAACAACTCTGTCTTACAGGCCCTGCGGAAAGAAATCAGATCCCGCAGGGCCCTGGTCTCATGAGACAGAGCGTTCCACCAGGCCGGAGCCAGTGTTGAAAAGGCCCTGGCTCTGGTTGAGGCTAATCTGACTTCCTTGGGCCGGGACCTCTAGGGTGTTGCTATTTATGGACCTTAAGGTCCTCCCTGGGGCACACCAGGAGAGGCAGTCTCGTAGGTACAAGGGTCCTAGGCTGTGAAGGGCTTTAAATATCAAAACCAGCACCTTAAATCTGACCCTGTACTCCACCGGGAGCCAGTGCAGCTGGAAAAGCAATGGCTGAATGTGATCCCGTGGCAAGGACCCCGTAAGGAGCCTCGCTGCAGCATTCTGCACCAGCTGGAGTTTCTGGGACAGCTTCAAGGGCAGCCTTGCGTAGCGCAAATTACAGTAGTCAAGCCTGGAGGTGACCATCGCATGGATCACTGTGGCCAGGTCGGAGCGGGAAATGTAAGGGACCAACTGCTTATTGTGGCAAAATATGTTGGAAAGGAAAGGAAAAATGTTGCCTTGGCTGTTGCTGTTGCTGTTGCTGCCATGGAAAGGGAGGCATCAAGGACTACACCCAAGTTCTTAATGGAAGGCTATGGCACTAATTGGGACCCGCAAGAGAAGGGAGTTGGTCCCTCATCCCCATGTCGTTCCGATCCAGCCAGAGGACCTCTGTCTTCGAAGGATTTAGTTTCAGTCGGCTCCCACAAAACCATCCAGCCACAGCCTCCAAGCATCTGGTCAGTGTGTCCAGGGCCAAGTTGGTGTGGCCATCCATCAACAGATAGAGCTGAGTGTCATCGGCATATTGGTGACAACCCAGCCCAAAGCTCCGGACAATCTGGGCAAGGGGGTGCATAAAGATGTTTAAAAGCATCAGGGAGAGGATTGCGCCCTGTGGCACTCCACACACCAAGGAGTGGCACAAAGACATCTCCCTTCCTTCATTGCTAGGCTATGCCCCGTATCCCCACGTCAGTGAGGCGGTGGTCCAGAAGATTATGATCAACCATGTCAAAGGCTGCTGACAAATCTAAGAGAATCAGCAGTAACGACCCGCCTTGATCCAGTTGTCTACGGAGATCATCTGTTAGGGCGACCAGAGCTGTCTCGGTCCTGAAACCAGGACGGAAACGGGTCTAAAGCCGGTGTTTCCTCTAGAAACCTGCCAAGCTGTTCAGCAACTGCTCTCTCAATTACCTTGCCCAGATAAGGAAGATTCAAACTGGGCAGTAATTGGATAGATCTAAAGGATCTAAAGAAGTTTTCTTTAAGAGTGGACACACCACTGCTTCCTTCAGCTCCCCTGGGAATGTCCCCGTGCCAAAGGACAAATTGATGATTTCAAGCAGGGGGATCCGTGCAATGTCTGGGCACAGCCTAATCAGCCAAAGATGGGCACGGAGCAAGGGGTCAAGTGGTGGGCCTACCAACTCAAAGGAATCTGGCCACATAAGCAGGGAGTATCCAATTGAAATAGTCCAACACTGGACCCAAAGACAGTCGAGGGGCCTCCAGTACTATTATTTTATCTAAATTGGCAGGGAGGTCAAGGTGGAGCAACAGGACTTTCTCCGCAAAAAAGTTCGCAAATGCCGCAAAGCTATGAGTCGAATTTGTGCTTAAATTTGGTTGTCCCCCTAAGGACATTATCGACCTAATTATTCTAAAACATGTGAGAGAGCTAGCAGATTCAGTGGAAGCTGTGAAGTAAAATTTCTTAGCAGCTTTCATAGCCATCTCATAGGCTTTCATAAGCATCCAATAAGATGTTCTTGAAGCTCTGTCGCGAGTCCTTCGCCATACTCACTCTAGCCATCTGAGGTCCCGCTTCATTTTCTGGAGCTCCTCAGTAAACCAATGGGCCCGGTTTTGGCAGGGTCGCAGAAGGCACTTAGGTGTGATCTCATTGATGGCTGCTGAGAACCGGTTATTCCAGTCCTCGACAAGGTCATCTAATGAGTCACCAGGGGGAGCAGGGTCCCGCAGGGCCTGATGGAATGTATCAGGATCCATCAGCCTCCGTGGGCGAGCCCAAATAGGCTCGCCACCCGAGCAGGGGAGGAGCAGGAAGTCAATCTTGGCTTTCAGAGCATAGTGATCAGACCATGGCACTTCCACAGGGGGGATCATGATCACATCTATGATCTATCTATCTGTCACCAAAGATCAAATCCAGTATGTGGGGCCCAAAACAAACTGGGGGAGCCCTAGTGTCGTCATGGAAGTCACTAGGTCCAGAGCCCATGAAGAGGGGGCGGCATCGGCATGGACTCCCAAAAACCAATAAATAAAGTCTCCCAAAACCTATAAATTTGGGAACTCCAAGGCCCAGCCTGCCTTCACCTCCAGCAGGTCTGACAGGGTGGCTGCTGGTGCACTGGGTGGTTGGTACACCAGCCAGACAGCCAAGCTCTCTTTAGTGCCCACACGAGACCAACACATTCAAAGCCGGAGATCGCCGGTGCCAGCAGAGCTCTGAAAGAGCAATCCTCCCGGATTAACAATGCTACTCCCCCCCCCCGACCCACAGTCCGTGATTGGTGGAGGATGGAAAAACCTGGGGGTGCTATCTCATGCAGGGAGACTACTTCACCTTCCCGCACCCAGGTCTCCGTCATGCAATCCAGGTCAATCCCCGGCGAGACAAAGAAGTCACACATGGTGGCAGTTTTTTTGCCAATGGAACTGGCATTGCACAACACCAATGACGGAGGTGGATAATCCCTGCTCACCCTACCCTCATGCAGCTGCTGGGTGACCTTGGGCTAGTCACACTTCTCTGAAGTCTCTCAGCCCCACTCACCTCACAGAGTGTTTGTTGTGGGGGAGGAAGGGAAAGGAGAATGTTAGCCGCTTTGAGACTCCTTCGGGTAGTGATAAAGCGGGATATCAAATCCAAACTCTTCTTCTTCTTCTTCTTCTTCTTCTTCTTCTTCTTCTTCTTCTTCTTCTTCTTCTTCATGTTGTTACTTTGTTTTAGAGGAATTCTGAGTCCCAATTATGCTATTCTGGCTCTTTGTACCTCATTTTCTCCTTCTGGCAGGCATCCCGGTAATTAGCAGAGTTCAAACGGTAGAGTGAAGTCTGTTTATTTTGTCAACAGACAAAAGCTGCACTTGCTCAGTAGGGCTGTTATCTATCCTCCTTAGTGTTCCTCATTGCACTGGTCGAACTGAGCCATAAAAAGCTATAAAAGCCGTAAAACAACCTAAAACAATACAAAAGTAATAAAACAATAGACCAATAAGCTAAAAACAAACTTAAAATCAAGGAATGGCTATAGGCTAGTTAAAAACATAAGTTAGAGCAGGGGAGCTCTAACGGGGCTGCTGCTCCCGTCGCCATCTTGAATTCATACTACTGCGCCATCTCCCTGTGCTGTCCGGTGTACACATCCCATATAGCAGAAGTGGGGAACTTTTTCCTACTGACCCATGGGAAAAGACATTTGGGGGCTGTAAGCAACATTGGGTGGAGCCAAAAGCCAAAAATCGGTGATGGCAGCAGGGTTTTATATAGTACGTTCTCTCTTTGCCACCCCACCACTCTGTGTCTGCTTACTATTCATCCATCTTTGCAGGCTGCACATTCACTAAGGCATAAACTCCTTTGAAGATAGACATCTGTGCACACATGCGTAAGAGGGTTTGCACTAAGAGTTAAGAACATAACAGCCTGCTTGAGCAGGCCAAAGGGGACCTGTCTAGCCCAGAATCCTGTTCTCACAGTAGCCAACCAGATGCTCCAGTGGGAAATGCACAAGCAAGACCCATGTACAAGAGCACTGCCCTGGGGTTGCAAGCAACTGTTAACTCATTTTCAGAGTGATAGTCATATATTTAGTTGCCAGCATATTTCCATTCCTCTCCCTTTCCAGCATTCAGCCAGCTTCCAGAGTTGGGAGAGACAGTGGTAAATCTCCCATCTTGAGTAGATGTGTGGGCTACATCTAACAGAGGTGTGCCAAATAAAGCTTTGAAGCTTTGTGTTATTTTTAATTATGCTGTTGGGATGTGCAGACCTATGCTAAAGTGCCCACAAATGAACTTTCCTGGCATCTGTTCCATGAGAAGACTTACCATAAATATACTCCTCAGCCCTGCAGCAGAATGTTAAATTAACAGATGGGCTTCTGCACAGTGACCCGATTTGAAAGAGGGGGGAGGAGGTGCACTTTACAAGTCACAGAAAGAAAGAAAGAAAGAAAGAAAGAAAGAAAGAAAGAAAGAAAGAAAGAAAGAAAGAAAGAAAGAAAGAAAGAGGGAGAGAGGGAGGAAGGAAGGAAGGAAGGAAGGAAGGAAGGAAGGAAGGAAGGAAGGAAGAGTTCTGTTGAACTGAATGTGAAAGAAGTTACATTTTCCATTTTTGTTGTGTTGCATGATTTGTGCTTGAATCGGCAGTCCTGAAGGCCAGGGCTCAGAGATAGAACCATGTGCTTTACTTGCAGAAGGTCCCCATTTCAATCCCTAGGTAAGGCTGGAAACCCTGGAGAGCCACTGCCAATCACAATAGATAGTACTGAGCTAAAAGGACCAATGGTCTGGCTCAGTATAGGACAACTTGCTATGTCCCCATGAAGACAGGGGTGCCACCTACTAGACCCTTTAGGAGAGTCACAATCAGACCATTACAAAAGAGAAGCTTTGTCCAAATAATAGACTCTTGAGCTTGGACCAGAGCAGAGGCAGCAGGTGAGCCCAGTGACTGTGCTTGAAAATGAACTTTGATGCTTCTGGGCAGCCAGAAGTTGAGGGCAATGGTTTCTTGGGATGGGTGGTGAAATTTCAAATGTTTATGGGTTCTCTGTAGGCCTTACTTCCTGCACTTTCTCTTGAATGCCTCAAGAGTTTCAGAGCTTTGTACAGTTCTGTCTCACCAAATGCAGGTCTCTTTGGGTAGTGGTTTAGGCAGGATACTTTACTTGGGAGACATTTCAATTTTAAAGGGGAAACATCTATGTGAATACGTTATTTTGCTTGACTCTTAACTTTGCCTATTTTATTGATGTTCAGACCTGCAAGCTATGTGAAATAAGGCAATTTAGGTTAAGGTCTTCTGGGAGAAAATTTATAATGAGCTTAAAAGAGTGTTGAAAAACACATTTACTAAGAAACCAGAGGCCTTTCTGCTGGGCATGACCAATCATGAGATCCCCAACAAAGATAGAACATTTTTTATGTATGCCACAACAGCTGCTAGGATTTTAATTGCTAAAAACTGGAAAACTGAAGAACTACCGACAGTGGAAGATTGGCAGATGAAGTTAATTGAGTACATGGAACTCGCAGAACTGACCGCGAAACTCCGAGACCAGAGGGAGGAGAAGGTGCAAGAAGATTGGAAGAAATTTAAAGAATATTTGAAACAACGTGAAAAGTTAGATATCTGAAATTGAAATCAGTGGACATTATAGGCGATAGCATTAAAATGTTAAGTTTAAAATAGTATATAAGAAGTTAATATTGTGATTTTTTATTTTTTTGTATTTATGTTAAGAATAAGGTGATAGATATAAGATGATAGATAAGGATTAAGATTAGTTGTAAAAGAAGAGTTAAAGTAGTTACAAAGTTACTACAGTATAATTGAAATGAACGCAGAAGAGAGGACTTGAGGAAGTCCCCCAAGTAAAGTTTTAAATAAGTGTTTTGTGGTTTTAGGGGTGTTTTAGGTATTGTGTTAGTTTTCTTTTGTTTTGTATTTGGTAGTTTGTATGTATTTTTGTAGTTTATATGTATTTTTCTTTTGTTTTTTGGTTTCTTGTTTAAATATCAATAAATTCTTATAAAAAAAAAGAAAAGGCAATTTGATGGAGAGGATTTTAGACAATGTTATTCTTTATAGCTCTCACTTTTGTTAAGTGGCCTTCTGCTCAAATTATAGAAGGGCAGATACTTATTAACAAGAAACAGGGTTGTACAAGAGAGCCGGTGCTTGGTTTATAAAAAGTCTTGAGACTGTGACTCTTGTCCCCCACCCCCCACCCCCAAGCTTTGTCCTTGTCCCTGTGCAGTCAGGTTGCAGCACTCTGCAGATCGTATTATTCAGTCATATCATAGTGTTATGAGTTTGTGGTGCCAGACCACTATAATCTGTGGAACCAGTAAGTGTTAGAATTTAATTGAGGCTTAGGGTAAAACTGGGTGCCAGACCCTTGTGTGTTCAGCTGTGTGCTAGACACTTATAATCCTTCGATCATGAAAGTGTTAAAAGCTAATAAAGCAATGCTAGCTTTCTTTGTTGAGGTGATTGGCTGGGTAATGGGTCATTAAGAAAACAAAGGGATCAAAGGGATCTGCCTGAGATGAAAAGTGGATGAGGCCCTCCCTCCCCCAACAAACAAAGCCAGAGTAGAGAGGCAGGGATTAGGTCAATGGTGTGACCCAGAGGTAAAGCAGAAAGCAGAGAGGGGGAGAAAGAGAGAGAAAGAGCCATGCTGAGTCTCTGCCTGAATCCAAGGCAGTCACTAAGGGGAAAACGGGTCTTTTTGGGGTGCCAATGCTGTGAATCCTTCCATTGCAGGCTCAGGTTGTTTAGGGAAGTTTTTAAATGATGGTTTTAATGTATTTTTAATCCTGTTGGAAGCCGCCCAGAGTGGCTGGGGAAACCCAGCCAGATGGGCGGGGTATAATAAATTATTATTATTATTATTATTATTATTATTATTATTATTATTATGTAAATGTCATATATCAGAAGGACACCAGTGTCTCAGCTGTGCCTCATTTCCAAAAGGAAACACAGACCCTGGGTAAATGCCTGGAACTCCTGTAATCTCCCACTGCTTGAAGATTGGGGTGGTGCAAAAGTACCATTTTCATTCATATTCATATCATTCAGTCATAACATATTTTTAATTATCTCTCATAATATACCATATATTCAATCACATCATACCATTCAATCATATAGCATATAATATCATATACAGTCATATCACAACATGGCATATCGTCCAAACACATCATTGGAAACAATGGGCATGGCTAACTTGGGCCTACTGATTTCAGTGGGTCCATTCTTCCTGCACTGCAGGGGGTTGAACTGGACCTTGGGGGGGCCCTTCCAACCCCGAAATTCTATGATTTTTTCCCCCATGACCAATCCTCAGTTATCTACCTTGGTGTGAAATCTTCCCTGGAAAGTACAGGCTGCCTTGGATTAGACCAGAGTATACATACTGAAAGGAAGGTGTTTGAGGTCAGGTTCCTTCTAGGTTATGCAAACTATTGTTTCCACAAGTAGGTTGGGCTGCTTGAAACCATTTAGGAACATTTCTCTGGCCTTTGGCATGACTTGCTCTTGTGTTGTGAACACCCTGCTTTTGTTTTGTCTAACGAAGACATTTGTTGCTTAGCTTATAGAGGGCACTTTGATTTCAAAAAGCAGCAGAAAGAAACATCAGGCAAGATAATATTGTTCCATTAACTTGCTAGTACAAAACACCAGGTGATTAACCAGCTTCTAGCGTAGAGCAAACCTTATGCAAAATACGCAATATACTTATATGTGCCTGTTCAAAGGGCCAGAAAGTCCCCTGTGGTCATTCCAGCACCTCTTTTTCTAGAAAAATAGCACTGTCCAGAACCATTTCCTCCCCACTCCTGCCCATTTTGTGACTCCACCACACCTTGCAGCAAATCTGATCTGCTAATTAGGTGCTCAGATACCTGATGTTTGCACGGTTCTTCAAGGTTTTGTTTGTTTGTTATTTTCTATTTTAATACAGGCACAGCACACTGGTTCCCCTACATAATATTTCATAGGCACTTTTCCCGTGAAAAACCTTCCCCTACATAAGCCCAGAGCAGTCAAGTCAGCAACATGGGAGAACTGCAAGTCGCGGGTTTTGGCACCAACTGTTACAGAAACCCAGGTGCAAGGCTGCTCTGCCACCTGGCTCATCGGGCAACAGCCCGCGGGACTTTGCAGAATAAAAGAAGGATTCCAGCCACCAACCGGAGCAAAGAGCAAAACAAAAGTTTATTGCGCAACAGGTTCAAGCCAAGACTGAACATTGGGAACAGGGTGACAAGGACTTTTAAAACTCCCCCCCCCCATCCCAAGATACAGTTCGGAAAGCATCATTCCTACATCACTACTACATAAGCAAAACATCAGAAAAGGGGTGGTAAGGGGAGGATTATACATAATTAACACAGAGGTGAACTAGAGGTAAACAAGATTAACATACAGGTGATGGTTCTGGGAAACATGTGAATACGTGTTAAGTATTTTGGAGGAACATCTTGGGTACCCACTGGGAGAGAACAATAGGGCCATGGTCTGCATAGTCTGCCACATAGCGAAGTCCGCAGGAAAACATTTGCCCAGTGATTATCTTTGGGGCTCCTCTTTCATGTGTATGTGATCTTACGCCTGCTGGGTTTTGGAGGTGCCAAGTGAACGTGGTCTTCCGCCTAATGAATAATGGCGGGGACTGAGAGGCTTGAAAGTCCTTGGTTTCAGGTTCAAAATGGCATTGGAATGAAGAAAATCCACCAAGGCAGTAATTTTATATGAATAAGCAAACATTTAAGGCTTCTAATACAAACCATATCATTTCTTTTTAAAAAAAAATATTTATTAAATTTTGTAAAAACATTACAAACACACTAATACAAAAAATACAACTATAATAAACAAAAAACATAACTACAATAAAAACAAAAAATTTACACTATCCTTAACCTCTATCCTTAACTTTGTGTCCTGACTTCCTTCTGTCTCCACTTCCTGCGTTCCTTGTGAATCATCTTTAGCAATTTCTTACCATCTTAAAATATCTTATTTTACTATTAAAAAATCATTAAACTTATTTAATATCTCAACTCATACCTTCACAATTCCTACATCATAACCAAACTCTAAATCTACAGTCTAGCTTTTCTTCCAAATTATATCTAATTTTCTATCATACAATGGTTTTTTAAGTATAATTTAAATTTCTTCCACTCTTCTTCCACCGCGTCGTCCCTCTGGTCACGAAGTTTCCCGGTCATCTCAGCGAGCTCCATATAGTCCATCATTTTCATCTGCCATTCTTCAATCGTTGGTATTTCTTCTGTCTTCCAGTTTTTAGCTATCAAAATTCTAGCTGCTGTTGTGGCATACATAAATAAAGTTCTATCACATTTTGGAATTTCTTGGCCTAGGATGCCCAGTAAAAAGGCTTCTGGTTTCTTTTTAAATGTGTTTTTCAACACCTTTTCATTTCATTATAAATCTTTTCCCAGAAGTCTTTTACCTTCGGGCACAACCACCACATATGGAAAAAGTTCCTTCTGTTTTTTTGCATTTCCAGCACTTATTGCTTTGTCCATGATAGATTTTTGCCAATTTAACAGGTGTCAAATACCATCTGTACATCATCTTCATTATATTCTCTCTAAGCAAATTGCATGCTGAAAATTTTATACCAGTTTTCCATAGTTTTTCCCAATCCTCCAACATGATGTTGTGCCCCACATCCTTTGCCCAATCTATCATTGTTGATTTTACCATTTCATCTTTAGTATGCCACTCAAGCAATAAATTATACATTCTGGAAAGATTTTTAATCTTTGGCTCTATCAATTCTGTTTCCAACTTGGATTTTTCTAACTGAAAACCAATTTTTCTATCTGACTTGAATGTCTCATTAATCTGATAATATTGCAACCAGTCTGTAACATGTCCTTTCAATTGTTCATATGATTTCAACTTAAAATGTTCTCCTTCTTATATCAAAATGTCACTATATTTCGGCCATTGTCTATCCGTATTTGCTCTTTTGTGGGCTTTTGCTTCTAACGGTGACAACCATCTGGGCGTTTTCTTTTCTAACAAATCTTTATACTTCATCCATACTTTAAACAGAGATTTTCTAACAAACCATATCGTTTCTAACCCTTTCTTGCTACATTGTAACTATTCTAATCAAAAAGTAACAAATTTGATAGGATTATAACTAGCGGCGTTCCAACTCCATTGTTCTCACCGCAGGGCGCCTGTCATCAGCTTGTCAGCGGGTAATGAGGCATGCAAGGAGCTCAGCTGAGCTCATCCTGCAGAGACTATGCAATTCTCCTATTGGTTGGAGCACCTCCATTGAAAAAGACATAACTCATTCATAAAATATACAGTCCGTAACTGAGTGTAGAAAAGAAAAACTACGTGGGATTTATTGGGGGGTTCATGTGCTGCTTATGCGACAACGTGTTGGGTAAGAAGAGGGACATGTTCTGGAGGGGCTCCCTTGAGGGCATCACTCCATTCCTGCAGGTTTACTCAGGAGGAGACCTCATTCGGGTGACCACCCCCTTCCCGTTCCTTATCAACACATATACACAACTGGTGCACTAGGGGGTAGCAGGGTTGGCCCCTGCCAGGGGTGCAGACGGTGTTTTTGTTTTTTGCAAACTCAGCTAAAAATATGTCCATAAATATGTCTATAAATAAAAACATTGATTATTGCCTCATAGGAAATGGTTTTAAATAGAGGGTGAATTGAATCGGTGGAGGGTGTGTTGGATGAGAGGTGGAAAGAAAGCTAATTTGTACATGACTAGGGGCGCAATCTGGTCACCTAGCTACAGCTCTGCCAGTGCATAGGATGGAGGGGCTCACAGCATCACCACTCTTGATTGAAGAGGAGACAGCCTTTATGGTGAATTAGGGGCCAAGGACCTCCTTCATGGATCACTGCCTTGTCGTGGCGAAGGGGCTTGAATTACTCAGGGAAGCTATGAGCTATGCCGTGCAGGGCCACCCAAGATGGACAGGTCATAGTGGAGAGTTTTGACTAAACGTGATCCACCTGGAGAGGAACTGGCAAGCCACTCCAGTATCCCTGCCAAGAAAACTCCATGGACAAAGACAACAGGCATATAAAAGTTATGACGCTGGAAGATGAGCCCCTCAGGTCGGAAGGCATCCAACATGCTACTGAGGAAGAGCGGAGGACAAGTACAAGTAGATTCAGAGCTGATGAAGCGGCTGGGCCAAAGCCGAAAGGTCGCTCAGTTGCGGATATGCCTGGAAGCGAAAGGAAAGTCCAATGCTGTAAAGAAAAATATTGCATAGGAACCTGGAATGTAAGAACCATGAACCTTGGTAAGCTGGATGTGGTCAAAAATGAGATGGCAAGAATAAACATTGACATCCTAGGCATCAGTGAACTAAAATGGACGGGAATGGGCGAATTCAGTTCAGATGACTATCATATCTACTACTGTGGGCAAGAATCCCGTAAAAGAAATGGAGTGGCCCTCATAGTCAACAAAAGAGTGGTGAAAGCTGTACTGGGATGCAATCTCAAAAATGATAGAATGATCTCATACGAATCCAAGGCAGACCTTTTAACATCACAGTAATCCAAGTTTATGCACCAACTACCGGTGCTGAAGAAACTGAAATTGACCAATTCTATGAAGACTTACAACACCTTATAGAAATGACACCAAAGAAGGATGTTCTTCTCATTATAGGGGATTGGAATGCTAAAGTAGGGAGTCAAGAGATAAAAGGAACAACTGGCAAGTTTGGCCTTGGAGATCAAAATGAAGCAGGGCAAAGGCTAATAGAGTTCTGTCAAGAGAACAAGCTGGTCATCACAAACACTCTTTTCCAACAACACAAGAGACGACTCTACACATGGACATCACCAAAATTCAGCTTAAACTGAAGAAAGTAGGAAAAACCACTGGGCCAGTAAGATACAATCTAAATCAAATCCCTTATGAATACACAGTGGAAGTGAGGAACAGGTTTAAGGATTTAGATTTGGTGGATAGAGTGCCTGAAGAACTATGGATGGAGGCTCGTAACATTATACAGGAGGCAGCAATGAAAACCATCCCAATGAAAAGGAAATGCAAGAAAGCAAAGTGGCTGTCCAATGAGGCCTTACAAATAGCGGGAGAGAAGGCAAGCAAAATGCGAGGGAGATAGTGAAAGATACAGGAAACTGAATGCAGATTTCCAAAAAAATAGCAAGGAGAGACAAGAGGGCCTTCTTAAACGAGCAATGCAAAGAAATAGAGGAAAACAACAGAATGGGAAAAACCAGAGATCTGTTCAAGAAAATTGGAGATATGAAAGGAACATTTCGTCAAAGATTACCATAATAAAGGACAAAAGTGGAAGGACCTAACAGAAGCAGAAGACATCAAGAAGAGGTGGCAAGAATACACAGAGGAATTATACCAGAAAGATATGGAGGTCTCGTACACCCCAGGTAGTGTGGTTGCTGACCTTGAGCCAGACATCCTGGAGAGTGAAGTCAAATGGGCCTTAGAAAGCACTGCTAATAACAAGGCCAGTGGAAGTGATGATATTCCAGCTG
This sequence comes from Lacerta viridis, assembly GCA_900245905.1. Taxonomy (NCBI): domain Eukaryota; kingdom Metazoa; phylum Chordata; class Lepidosauria; order Squamata; family Lacertidae; genus Lacerta; species Lacerta viridis. The sequence continues at coordinate 53,645 of OFHU01000164.1, read as the reverse complement.
AACTATTTAAAATTTTAAAGGATGATGCTGTTAAGGTGCTACACTCAATATGCCAGCAAGTTTGGAAAACTCAGCAGTGGCCAGAGGACTGGAGAAGATCAGTCTACATCCCAATCCCAAAGAAGGGCAGTGCCAAAGAATGCTCCAACTACCGCACAATTGCACTCATTTCACACGCTAGCAAGGTTATGCTTAAAATTCTACAAGGCAGGCTTAAGCAGTATGTGGACCGAGAACTCCCAGAAGTGCAAGCTGGATTTCGAAGGGGCAGAGGAACCAGAGACCAAATTGCGAACATGCGCTGGATTATGGAGAAAGCTAGAGAGTTCCAGAAAAACATGTACTTCTGCTTCATTGACTATGCAAAAGCATTTGACTGTGTCGACCACAGCAAACTATGGCAAGTTCTTAAAGAAATGGGAGTGCCTGATCACCTCATCCGTCTCCTGAGAAATCTCTATGTGGGACAAGAAGCTACAGTTAGAACTGGATATGGAATAACTGATTGGTTCAAAATTGGGAAAGGAGTATGACAAGGCTGTATATTGTCTCCCTGCTTATTTAACTTATATGCAGAATTCATCATGTGAAAGGCTGGACTGGATGAATCCCAAGCCGGAATTAAGATTGCCGGAAGAAATATCAACAACCTCAGATATGCTGATGACACAACCTTGATGGCAGAAAGTGAGGAGGAATTAAAGAACCTTTTAATGAGGGTGAAAGAGGAGAGCACAAAATATGGTCTGAAGCTCAACATCAAAAAAACTAAGATCATGGCCACTGGTCCCATCACCTCCTGGCAAATAGAAGGGGAAGAAATGGAGGCAGTGAGAGATTTTACTTTCTTGGGCTCCATGATCACTGCAGATGGTGACAGCAGTCACGAAATTAAAGACGCCTGCTTCTTGGGAGGAAAGCAATGACAAACCTAGACAGCATCTTAAAAAGCAGAGACATCACCTTGCCGACAAAGGTCCATATAGTTAAAGCTATGGTTTTCCCAGTAGTGATGTATGGAAGTGAGAGCTGGACCATAAAGAAGGCTGATCGCCGAAGAATTGATGCTTTTGAATTATGGTGCTGGAGGAGACTCTTGAGAGTCCCATGGACTGCAAGAAGATCAAACCTATCCATTCTTAAGGAAATCAGCCCTGAGTGCTCACTGGAAGGACAGATCCTGAAGCTGAGGCTCCAATACTTTGGCCACCTCATGAGAAGAGAAGACTCCCTGGAAAAGACCCTGATGCTGGGAAAGATTGAGGGCACAAGGAGAAGGGGACGACAGAAGACGAGATGGTTGGACAGTGTTCTCAAGGCTACCAACATGAGTCTGACCAAACTGCAGGAGGCAGTGAAAGACTGGCGTGCTCTGGTCCATGGGGTCATAAAGAGTCAGACATGACTGAACAACAACAACAGGGGCCAAGGACAGGGTAGCTGACCTCCTGCATTGTGACCACTTTAAGGAGCATTCAATGATCAGATTTCTCTTCTCCCTTTCCTTTTTAAAATGAGAAGATGAAAGCCCCCAGAGAGAGTCACACTGCCACATTTAAACCACATGGCTTCACCCAAATAATCATGGGGACTGTTGTTCACTCCTCACAGAGCTACAATGAATGGCATGGATGTGACCTTAATATCAGCAGAATAATAAAGGCACTTTGTTTTCTTGCTAGCTCCTGCTCCTGCTCCTTGGTCCAGGGCTCACTTTGGCTCATTCTCTTAATGCTGCACTCTTGCTTAACATTATGTCCAAAGTAATTCATTGGATGCTGACATTCTCCAGCATCCCCAAAAGAGATGCTCTCCCAATTTCTTTAAATAAGCAGAGCATCTATGATGGCTCCCAGCAAGAAAATTAGAGCAGATTCTTCCATTCGTCCCTCTCTGCCCATCTCCCTCATTAAAACTGCATGGTGGGCTGCAGAAACAAGAGCTACTCCTCTCATTCTCTCTCTCTCTCTCTCTCTCTCTCCTGTGATGCCTTCGAAACAGCAACATGAGGACCACTAGGAAGATGGTGTTTGCAACCTCCTTCTCCCCCTCTCCCTTGCCTGGGCCTCATTGGATTATTGGGCCCCTCCTTGGATTTGTTTCATTTTCAACTGACTAGACAGATTCCCAGTCACTCCATGTGCAGTAGATATCATGCCACCCCATGTGTGCTTGATGGCAGCCGCTGTGCACAATTCTTTCAAAATAACAGCCAGATGGGTGTGGTATAAATAAATTATTATTATTATTATTATTATTATTATTATGACAGACTCCTTTTGCAGCCATGGAGAACTGCCTCGCTTTGAAGTCATATTTTAGTGATTACCCTGTTCATATCTTCAGTTATCACTTTCTGAAGTCAATGGCCTCAACTCGTATGTACTCCAACTTCCCTTGTGTCTAGAACACACAGGTCCAAGAGGTTTTCAGCTTTTCCTAGGCTTTCTACGCTCAGGTCTAAGTGATCTTTTGTTCACCTCACCACTTTCCCTTGAAAAACCTGCTGTTTACCCCTGAAACAGAAAAACACCAATCCGCAGAAAACCCGATGGATGTTTGTTCCAATTCAGCAGTAAATAGTGGGTTTTCCTGAGGGAAAACACTGGAACAAGGAAAAGTGTGAACAGACCCTCTTTCTCCCTGTGCTTTGTGAGTCTTTACATAGACAAAAAGGTTGTTTTATAGAGCTTCTTTCTTGATTAAAAAAAAACAAAACCCAAACCAGAGGTTTTCAACCTTTTTGAGTCCACAGCTCCCTTGACCAACTACATTCTTTCTGTGGCACCCCTGTGGGGCTCAGGAGCCCAGTTATGTCACCCCTTGCCTGCAGAGCTGGCAGCCCTCACCCCTTTTTCAAACCCCCTTCCATGTGGAATGTTCCTTTAGCCTCCTCTCTTCTCTCCTCCCCTTGGGAGTCCTCTGGGCAGCTGCTACCACCCCCTGCAAAGAGAGGTGCCTCCTCACACCACCACCCCAGGGGGCAGGGAAGAGGATTCCCCCAGCCTTAGCAGCCTGACAGACACTGGCTGCTCACCTTGGGAGGCAGCAGTGGCAGCAGTGGGTGCCATTGTGCTTGTATACCCTCCATTTCTCCAGTGAAAATAATGATATTGATCATTTTACTATTTGTGTGTTTAGACCTTTTAACCATTCCCTAGAAATAAATTCACACATGACTCAGATATTTGGTTTGGTTTTTGGCAGAATTTAGGCCACAACTTTATTGATTACAATCAAGTGAGTGGTTGCATAGGCTCTGGTTCGACTAGCTCCCTGCACCCTTGCAGGCAGCGCTGACCCAGAGTGCAATCGTAGGTCAGCCAAGGATGAACACCAAGGACAGCTGAAGGCAGGAGTGCCCATCAGCCACCCTGATGTCCCCCGGACTCGGGCACGGGCACAACCCCTCTCACTTGAACCAGAGCCTATCTGCCACCAAGAGTGAAAGCGCTCACTGCCAACCACTCATCCCTTAACCCTGCTTACATGGAGGTCAGCTACAAATCATTCCCAGTCACAGACAGATGCCCAGGTAACGAATGACCGCTCCCCCTAGGGACAAAACCTTCTTGGCGACTGTTCTCTGGATGCACCTTCTGGCCTTCTCGGTGGCAGCTGGGCAATGACTCCCTGTGCTGGTCCCATGGGTTGCCCGAGAGGCGAGGTCAAAGTCCGGTCCGTGGTCAAAGGTTCAGCATAGAGACAGTCCGTAGTAGCTGAAGCTGGGTGCAGGGCAGGGAGTCAGGCAAAGTCAGGAACAGGTATGCAGGCAGGGAACCAGGGCAGTGCACCAAAGAAAGCAATGGAGAATGCTGCCGAAGAGATCTGCCTCAGCTTCATGCACATGGAGCAAAGCGTATCAAAAATGATTGGCCTCCTGCCTGGTGTTTTGGGTGGCTGAAGCCTGGCTCAACCCTCAAGTGCCTTGCACACCACAAATTTGGAACAGGGATCCCTAGAATAAAGGTACTTACAGAAAAAGGAAATGGCAGAAGAATGAATTCAGATGGACTTGACAGCACGACCCATAATGCGCAGGTGTGCCAGGTACTGCAGCACCTGTTGTGTGGAGGGATGTTCAGTGGGAGAACTGGTCATGCTAAAAAGTCCATCCAGGCCTTTTTATAAGACCTCAAGGTGGAAGGAGAAATAGATGCCACTACTCCCTGCATCACAATAAGCTGCCAATGTTCCAGAAGTGGAGTGGGAAATACTCCAGAAGCTGTTGAGCAGCTGGGGCCAGGGATCTGAAGCGCTCCACCTGAAAACATGACAGGGCATCAGAAATGTCAATATTAGTGCCAGGAATAAAACAGGCAGAAAAAAACAATATTAAATTTGAGGCACTTCAAAACAAATGCATGCAGCAGGGCGGAGACTCTACCGGAGCAAGAAGACTGCCTAGCCAAAACGCTCACCACAGCCTAGTTATCGAACCAAAAGCAGACACACTTGTCCTTGAACTCCCTGGTCCAGATGTGCACTGCTACTACAATGGGAAAAAACTCAGCAAATGTTAAGTCATGAGTAACAGCAGTACCTTGCCAGTACTCTGGCCATCTTTGAGCACACCAGTGACCTCTGAAATAAAGCCCAAAACCCAGGGAGTCAGCTGTGTCTGAATGGACCTGAAAATCAAATTGTAAATTCAAAGTATCCTGCCATAAGGATACACCATTGAAATCCCTGAGGAATTCCAGCCACACCAGGAGGTCTGCTCTGACCTCACTAGGCAAGTGCACCCTATGATGGGGTGAACACAAGCCAGCAGACAGCCTAGCCAGGCACAAAAGGGGCGGCCGGGGGCTACTACCCTGCAGGCAAAATTCAAGTGACCTAACAGGGACTGAATCTGCCTCAAGGTAACTTTCTTTCTGGGCAAAAATTGCAAAATCAAAGCGCATAAGGCCACCAATTTCATTTCTGGCAAGGCAGACGTCTGTGCCACTGTATCCAACTAGATACTGAGGTAAGTTAAACTAGTAGCTGGACCTTCGATTTTATCAGCTGCCAAAGGGACACCCAGCTCTCTAGTCAAATCATTAAAAGCTTGCAGCCGCCGCAAGCACCCATCTGAATCGGCTGAGGAGCACAATAAAAAGTCATCAAGATAAAGAGTCACACCCCTAAAACCTGTCTTCTTGCGCAAAGCCCAATCCAGTTTGAGGGAAAAGTGTGTCAAGGAGGAGCATTTCTCTAAAAGGTGATGCATGTGGATTGTGGCTAACGCCATGTGAACCCCGCTTTTAAAAAAAAATCAATGGGGTGATATTATGAACACTGTCTTCGTTTCCCAGCTTCTGCCCCATTTCAAGTGTTGAAAAGAAAAGTGTAATGAATAAAAGAAATAAAAAATTGTCCCAGTTGTACCTTAGAGACCAACTAAGTTTGTTCTGGGTATAAGCTTTCGTGTGCTTGCACACTCCTTCAGACTTCACACTTTTATTTATTTTAACTGTGTCAGACCAACATGGCAACCTACCTGAATATAAAATAGTGTGTTAGGAGAATGAGGAGACTGCAGTGGGCTTTCTTAAACTGATCACACAAGCTGTGATGTTAGAGGCAAAAGTGGTCCACAGGCCTATAAGTAACACAGAGGCATTCCCTCGCCTTAGCTGTGAAATTTCTGTACACATTCACAGAAGTTAAAGGACAGCAGGCCTGCATGAGCAATGCTGGGTGCCTGATTCAGCAAGAAGAATGCAATGCCCGCTCTATCTGGTGAGCTGCAGGCTGAGTTTCTCCTGCACAAACATTATTGTTATTGTTAACATTAAAACCTTGGCACCCCAGTCTCCAAGTGCTGCAAATTTCTGGTGGTTCCAAGTGCTTACTCAGTGTTCGCTTTCCTTGGAATGAGGGACTGTGGAGACTGTGGTGTCTTTAAGATATATGGTTTATTTACACATATACACAAACTGAGACTACGATGGAGGGGCTCACAGCATTAACACTCCAATAATTTTTTCTCCCATACCACAGCCTTGGATTCAGCAGAAATCAAGCATGCCTCTCCCTCTCTGGCTTCTGCCTGCAGCCTGCTTCTAGGACCGTTCACATGCACACCTCTGGTGCTTTTGCTTTTCACCAACAACCAGGTGAAGCGAAGCCTCACCCATTTGACTCTGGCACAAAGCCACTTCCTTTGTTACCCTAACAACCCATTCTGATCCTAAATCTCTGCTGCCCTGAAGAATATCTTTTGGAAAAGAAAAGGCTAAGGAATAATCCCTACACAAATCCAGAGTGGAGTCCCTAAGGCCGTTGGATGGTGCCTTGTACGCCTCCTTCTGACAACTCCTGCAGCCAAGTGGGTGCCAAACGTATTGATTTGCTTATCTTTGGACCACATCAGTGAGGCCAAGAGCAGGGTATTGTCACCTGAGCAGCACCTATATATGCACCACCCAGGCTTGCACCCCAGGGAGGTGCAATCGGTTTGACTTCGCCCCCAGAGGCACACTCCATTGCCTCTTGAGACAGACAGATGCCAACAACAAAAAGCAGCAGAGCTTGCTGCTGCTACATTGGGAAACTAACCAGCAGCTAACTTCATCTTCTGCCTTAAAGAGGGAGTGTCAAGTGGCCTCCCAGCCAACCTTCCATGAAGCTTAGGATTGCACTCCCCAATATCATAAAATAGTGTTATAGCTGGGGTTCCAGAGGGTACCAGTGAATGGTAGGAATTAATGAACAGCAGTATTCAGATAACATTTGCATAGCTGTCAACCTTCCCTTTTTTGTGTGAAATTCCCCTATCAGTACTATACTATAGGGGAATTTCCCGGAAAAAAGGGAAGGTTGGCAGCTATGAATATTTGCAGTATGGGAGTGCAAAAATACAGGCAAACCCTTTCCAAGCCAGGGCCTCACCTGGGATAGAAGCTGACAAAAGGTGATGATGTTCTGTCTCAGAGAAATCCTTGGGTCTTTGCAAAACAGAGTTGCCATGGTTACTGTGGGTGGAGAAGGGTTTAGGATTGAAAACGGGAAGGGGCAGGCTGTGCACACAGGAAAAATGTGTGTTTTTAAAACTAGGCTTGGGATAGCAGGTGGATGGATGCTTCGAGCAGAGGATTTCTGGGACAGAAGAGTTGGTTGGGAAGCAGGGACAAAAGGGATGGTGCTTACTGTGGATCTGCCTGCAATTCTAGGCTGCTATAAGAAGATCTGCAGCCCCTTCCATCTAAACAGGTGTAAATATTCCTAATTAAACCATTGTTCTTAAAGGCATTAATGTCTCTGCCATGTCTTGATTCTCAATGGAAATACCACTGGGTGAGCACATGAAACCCCCTAGACTCTTGTGGACCAATTCACAGAAATTTTGGGTGGGTGGCATGCAACCTTTATGGAAATAAAATAAAACATTGAAATAAATTTATCTGATTAATTTTGCATTATTAGCTGCCCAGGGTGTATTCTATGGACAGAAAGGCAGGCTAGAAATGTGCTTTTAACAATACCTGAAAATTAGTTTTGACACATTCACTTCTGCCTGCTTGGTTAACCAAGAATTTGCTAAATAACAAAAAAAGTCTGGGAAGGATTTCACTAGGTCAGTTGCACCTCCATGCCAAGCGCAGCTACTGAAATACTTAGTCTTGGAAAAAAGTAAAAAAGTAATCTGTTTTCGCTGTGTACGCGCCAGGGACAATTGTGCCTGTTTCTAACATGTGTTTGTTTGTTTGTTTGTTTGGAAAGTGGGTCAGACAGTGCGCCCAGAAAATTCACACCACACTGCAGTTCCTCAATGCGCAGAGGCACAGTTGTCAGAAAATTTCTCATCAGCAGATTAAATTCTTGCTTGGAGCAAAAACAACAGACTGAAAAACACAAGTGGCCTGTGAGCTATCAATTAGCCCTTGCATGAGAGTGAGCTTGTGTCAGAGGGAAATTGCTTCCATGGCCCGAGAATGTCAGCCCTTTGGCTTTGATTTCTGTTCTGCATGTTTCTTTTCCCAGTATCCCCTGACACCCCTCTTTTTAAGCTATGTTTTAGTGTCATTTTCTGTCATTTTCTCTCAGTTGTGTATGTCATGCACAAAGCGCATTAAGGGCCCCACTGCCCCTACAGCAATGACTAATGCCTTGCTGTGTACCAAAGAAAGGAACACTCCTGGAAAATGATAGGAAAGTCCAATCTTAGAAGAGCTGGGAGGAAACCACTGTTGCATCAGGCTATGTGTGGGCATTAACTAGAAGGCAGCCTGATGAAGACCAACATCCTGGGTCAAGATGTCACCAGCACTCTACACATCAGCATGGTGACCACACACTTGAAGTGGTAGGCAATTTTGTCTACCTGGGATCCACCATAAGTAGCAGCCTCTCTGTCGATGCTGAGCTGCACAAGTGTATTGGCAAGGCAGCTATGGCAGTGGATCACCTCTCCAAAGGGTCTGGGGATAATGTGATGCTAATGTCCAAAACCTAGGAAGACCTACCAGGCTGGCTTGTTGAGCACAATGCTTTGTGGAAGTGATTCATGGGCAACTTACATCTGCCAGGAGTGACGCCTCAACACCCACTACATGTGCTGTGTCAGAAATTTTTTGGGTATCACATGGCAGGACAGTTTCAAACAAAGAAGTGCTGTCTCAAGCCCACATTCCCAGCATGTTCACATTCCTGTCTCAGCAACCTATGTTGCCCTTAGAATGCAAGATGGCAGGATCCTCAAAGACTTGCTCTATGGGGAGCTGGCTTCAGGTACCAGGCCTGTTGACAGACCAACTCCGTATCAACAAGAAGTTTGCAAACAATACGTCAAGCCTGGCAACATTGCAGATGACTGCAATGCCTGGAGACTAACATTCAGGTTGTGCATCCATAGCAGTGACCAGAGGAAGAATGACCACGGAGGAGCCCAGAGAGAGAAGAAATGCCTTGGGGCATCTTCAGCAGCACAGCTGGACGCTCCTTCATCTGCCCCATCTGCAACAAAACATGTCTCTCCTATCGGGGTCTCTACAGCCCCAGCAGGCACCTACAGTTTGACTTCATCCCCCGAAGGCACACTCTTCGATTGTCCCCCAAGAGAGATGGGTTTAGCAATGCTGATAGGGTAAGTGAGAAACACTGCTTATGACCAATCTAAAGAGGAAGTGTCTCTCCTTAAAAGGCCTCAGGGTTGAAATTGTATCCAGAATGCTCCTGCTGTTGGTGAAGTGGAATGCACCCTGAGTCAGCATCTTCCTAACATCATGTCTCGCTGGTGAGTAATCATTTGATTTCCCTGGGCTTGATACCTCCAGCTGCCAAGCCAATTTCTGGAGTTCAGCTAATGTAACAATGGCTTTGCTTTCACACTGCCTTTTGGCACTTGCACAGTCCTTCTCCCTTACCTTGCTGTAGAAAAGTCAAACTTGCTAACATGTACAGGACAACACCAAACCTACACGGACAACACCATTACTGACCCCAACAACATCAAACATACCATCTCAGGACTATTTAATTGCTCATTCTCTAACATTGTGTATGCCATCATACTTACCTGGCAGGGGAGACACCTTGATCAAATGCCAACAGTGCCCTTCAGCTCTCTGGACATTGGACAAACAGGCCAAACCTTACGCCATAGGATAAATGGACATAAATCTGATATCAGGAATCACAAGACAGAGAAACCAGTAGGAGAACACTTCAGTCTCCCAGGACATTCTATACAAGATCTCAAAGTAGCTGTCTTACTACAAAGGAATTTCAGAAATAGACTGGAAAGAGAAGTTGCTGAATTGCAACTCATTACCAAACTCAAAACCATGGAGAGACCTGGTCTGAACAAAGACATTGGATTCTTATCTCATTATACATGACAAAGCTATCTTTAGCCATCTCACCCCTTGCTTTTTCCTTTAGGACTAATTGCAGTCGTTAACAGTCATCAACAGGTTTTCCACACCCATCAGCCAATCACCCATTCCCACCACCCTTCTGAGTAATACCCCTCCTCACTCTCTCACTATATATAAGGGTCTGGTGACTTCTGTTTCAGTGTATCTGAAGAAGTGTGCATGCACACAAAAGCTCATAGCAAGAACAAACTTAGTTGGTCTCTAAGGTGCTACTGGAAGGAAAAAATTTTATTTTATTTTTTATTTTGTTTCGCAAACACGTACACAGTCATGAGCTGAAGTACCAGATGGAGCCAGAGTGTGATTCAACCTCGGATATCTCTTACGTCCTGACTCAGACAGGAGCTAGAGCCAGAAATAGCCCACTTGGCACCTTCCAGAAGTCACTGGACTGCAAATGGCATCAGCCTCAGCCATCATGACCAATTAGCCGACAGTCAGATATCAGGAATCAGGACTAGTCAACATGGTTGCCCTGGCATCCTGACCTCAACTCCTGGACAAAAGACTCGAATTCCCAGTCCAATTTCTGCTAAAGATTTCAATGCTTAAATCAAATTGGCACAGGGGTGAGGAGCAGATTGCAGCATGCAGCAGGTACATAAGAGATACTGACTGATGCATGGCTAAGTGTAAGCTAAGATGTGTAAGCCTTATGAGGAACGGTTGAAGGAGCTAGGTATGGAAAAGAGACTGAGCTGGTGGCCATATTCAAATATCACAAGGACTGTCACATGGAAGATGGAGCAAGCTTGTTTTTTCCTGATCTGGAGGGGAGGACTCAAACAATGGAAAGGGGATTCTGACTAAAGACCATGAAGAACTTTCTGACAGTAAGAGCTGCTCGACAGTGGGATGAAAGGTGGTGGACTCTTTTTCCTTGTAGGTTTTTAAGCAGAAGCTGGGTGGCCATCTGTCATGGTTGCTTTAGCCGAGTTGATTGCATTGTAGGAGGTTGGACTAGATGACCATTGGGGTACCTTCCCACTCCTATTTTGCTCTAACAAGCAACAGCCCTGCACCTTCCTTTTGAAGAGCAGGTCAGGCACAGTTCTAGCACAGCAAGCAGGCAGAGTCCTGGGACTAGGCAAGCAAACAGGCACTGCTGTGAGTGGGTTTGTGTCTTTTGCATACCTGCACTGGCATCTCCATATCCACATTTACTCCATATTTGTTCCCAGGCTCCTCAGTGAGAGAAAGCACTACCAGAGGGGGCTCCATGGAAGCTAGGTTTGTTCAGTGTCATGAGGCAGTGTCACAGTGTCACTGCTGTGGGGTACAAGTCCCATCAGCCCCAGATAGCACACCCAATGTTCAGTGATGATGGGAGTGGTAAGCCAACAGTAACTGGAGTGCACCAGGTTGTCTACCTTTGGATGAGAACGGTCCTTTCCCATGTCATGATGCTAAACTCTAGGAATAGGTGTAATCCCTTGGAAAATAACCCAATATTGATGGCAATAGGAGGTAAAGAAAATGGACCGCTGGGCAGTTAAGTCCAGTCAAAGGCGACTATGGGGTGTGGCGCTCAACTCGCTTTTAGGCCAAGGGAGCCAGTGTTTGTCCACAGACAGCTTTCTGGGTCTTGTGGCAAGCATGACTAAACGGCTTCTGGCACAACGGGACACTGTGACAGAAACCAGAGTGCACGGAAACACCGTTTACCTTCCTGCCAAGGGGGTACCTACCATACTTGCACTGGTGTGCTTTTGAACTGCTAAGTTGGCAAGAGCTGGGACAAAGCAATGGGAGCTCACCCCGTCGTGGGGATTTGAACTTCCAATCAGCAAGCCCAAGAGGCTCAGTGGTTTAGACCACAGTGCCACCTGCGTCCCTGGCAATAAGAACCCCCCCACACACACATATTCATCATACATTGGCATTTTTGGTTGTGATTAAACTGCTAGGACATGAGTGTTGTTGCTTTTCTCCCTTGTGCAATCTAAGTATGATGACTTGCATCTCTCTCTCTCTCTCAAAAGGTTAACTAGAGTGATTAAATGCATAGACTCCTGTATCATTTCTCATTTTCATAAAACAGTGCAGCTTGTTATATAGGCCATTAGTTTTGCTCCCGGTGTGGAGTGTTCCCCAATAATATACTATAATATTTAATAACACCAGCTTTGCAAACATCCGTTTTACTTTTGTTGTTGTTCAGTCGTTCAGTCGTGTCTCACTCTTCATGACCCCATGGACCACAGCACGCCAGGCACGCCTATCTTTCACTGCCTCCCGCAGTTTGGCCAAACTCATGCTAGTCGCTTCGAGAACACTGTCCAACCATCTCATCCTCTGTCGTCCCCTTCTCCTTGTGCCCTCCATCTTTCCCAACATCAGGGTCTTTTCTAGGGAGTCTTCTCTTCTCATGAGGTGGCCAAAGTACTGGAGCCTCAACTTCAGGATCTGTCCTTCCAGTGAGCACTCAGGGCTGATTTCTTTAAGGATGGATAAGTTTGATCTTTTTGCAGTCCATGGGACTCTCAAGAGTCTCCTCCAGCACCATAATTCAAAAGCATCAATTCTTCGGCGATCAGCCTTCTTTATGGTCCAGCTCTCACTTCCATACATTACTACTGGGAAAACCATAGCTTTAACTATACGGACCTTTGTCGGCAAGGTGATGTCTCTGCTTTTTAAGATGCTGTCTAGGTTTGTCATTGCTTTCCTCCAAGAAGCAGGCGTCTTTTAATTTCGTGACTGCTGTCACCATCTGCAGTGATCATGGAACCCAAGAAAGTAAAATCTCTCACTGCCTCCATTTCTTCCCCTTCCATTTGCCATGATCTTGTTTTTTTGATGTTGAGCTTAAGACCATATTTTGCACTCTCCTCTTTCACTCCCAGAGGGACCCAGGTGGCACTGTGAGTTAAACAACAGAGCCTAGGGCTTGCTGATCAGAAGGTCGGCGGTTCGAATCCCATTGCTCGGTCCCAGCTCCTGCCAACCTAGCAGTTTGAAAGCACGCCAAAGTGCAAGTAGATAAATAGGTACCACTGTGTGGGAAGGTAAATGGCGTTTCTGTGCGCTGCTCTGGTTCACCAGAAGTGGCTTTGTCATGCTGGCCACATGACCTGGAAGCTGTCTGCGGACAAACGCCGGCTCCCTCAGCCTATAGAGCGAGATGAGCGCCGCAACCCCAGAGTCGGACACGACTGGACCTGATGGTCAGGGGTCCCTTTACCTTACCCTCATTAAAAGGTTCTTTAATTCCTCCTCACTTTCTGCCATCAAGGTTGTGTCATCAGCATATCTGAGGTTGTTGATATTTCTTCCGGCAATCTTAATTCCGGCTTGGGATTCATCCAGTCCAGCCTTTCGCATGATGAATTCTGCATATAAGTTAAATAAGCAGGGAGACAATATACAGCCTTGTCGTACTCCTTTCCCAATTTTGAACCAATCAGTTGTTCCATATCCAGTTCTAACTGTAGCTTCTTGTCCCACATAGAGATTTCTCAGGAGACAAATGAGGTGATCTGGCACTCCCATTTCTTTAAGAACTTGCCATAGTTTGCTGTGGTCAACACAGTCAAATGCTTTTGCGTAGTCAATGAAGTAAATGTTTTTTCTGGAACTCTCTGTTGTTGTTTGTTGTTGTTGTTCAGTCGTTCAGTCATGTCCGACTCTTCGTGACCCCATGGACCAGAGCACGCCAGGCACGCCTATCCTTCACTGCCTCTCGCAGTTTGGCCAAACTCATGTTAGTAGCTTCGAGAACACTGTCCAACCATCTCATCTCATCCTCTGTCGTCCTCCTTGTTGTGCCCTCCATCTTTCCCAACATCAGGGTCTTTTCTAGGGAGTCTTCTCTTCTCATGAGGTGGCCAAAGTACTGGAGCCTCAACTTCAGGATCTGTCCTTCTAGTGAGCACTCAGGGCTGATTTCTTTAGATGATAGGACTTGTATAGAGCTTCTCCATCTTTGGCTGCAGAGAATATAATCAATCTGATTTCGATGTTGCCCATCTGGTGATGTCCATGTGTAGAGTCGTCTCTTGTGTTGTTGGAAAAGAGTGTTTGTGATGACCAGCTTGTTCTCTTGACAGAACTCTATTAGCCTTTGCCCTGCTTCATTTTGATCTCCAAGGCCAAACTTGCCAGTTGTTCCTTTTATCTCTTGACTCCCTACTTTAGCATTCCAATCCCCTATAATGAGAAGAACATCCTTCTTTGGTGTCATTTCTAGAAGGTGTTGTAAGTCTTCATAGAATTGGTCAATTTCAGTTTCTTTTCTTCAGCACCGGTAGTTGGTGCATAAACTTGGATTACTGTGATGTTAAAAGGTCTGCCTTGGATTCGTATATTGAGATCATTCTATCATTTTTGAGATTGCATCCCAGTACAGCTTTCGCCACTCTTTTGTTGACTATGAGGGCCACTCCATAGTCAACAACAGGAATTGTAAAAGAATTTTGCTACAGGATTTTGCTACAGATTGGGTATTAGCTTTAGCTTCCATTCCCCATAATCTGATGAATACAGAGTGGCAAATTCAATTTGCAAATGGGAAATGGATATAGCAAGCCACATGGAAATAAAACAGAAACAAACAATGAAACTGTATCAGTTGAACTATGCAAGAACCAGAAGAAAATTTCTCACATGCCCAAGCAGATGCACCACAAGGCAGACCTGAGTGCAACAGCATTCTTCCCACCTGTGAATCTCAGCAGCTGTTATTCAGAATTATATCACCTCTGACAGTAGAAGTAGAATGGTTGAAGGAGTTTCCAGAGGTGTGGCTGCAGTTACATGGTGACAGTTTCTAGGAGCACAAGTGAGAGCTCCTAGAGCAGGGTGGGAACCAAAGGTGGATTAAATACCCCAGAAGGAACACAATTTGTCACCAATCAAAGATGCTACCCTTCCCCTAACACTCCACACACCCCATCAGATCATGTACTGCTCTGGAAAGTTTGAATTAGGCAGTCTTGCCTTTAAAAGTGAACCCAACCAAATTTCTCCTCCATCTCCTAAACAGAACCAACATTAATCTCTGAATGAAGGTGCCTTTATCCAGATCACCTGAAAGTGGTTCCCTGCTTGTTTTACAATGTCAGTGAGCAGCAGAAAGACAAAAGACCAACCTTGTATGGTAGAAATGTTGTTGGGAGCTGGTTTGACTGCATGTTTGGTGATGAACCCAAATGTCTCCACTTAATACAGATCCCCCAGTTTGTCATGTCAACATGCTCTTTGCCAGAATCCCAACACATAGTGGAGCTATTGGCAGATTGTTTTCAAACCTTCTGTGACAAACCAAGGAGAGGAATAAAGCAATGCTGAACCCACTTTGATGAATATGCAAATAATCTACAGTTCTAAAAAAGAGCCACTGTCAAATATTTTAATCAGAGCAGCTACACTCAGCAAGAAAGGGCCCCACACATAGAATGCATAATATACCTGTGATTATCTATTTGGGCTTATCTAATTTGATAGATAGAATTTAACTTTAAGTCGTTTGATTTAAACATTTAAAAGCTTCACAAAATATAATAGACTGTTAAAATTCAAGAAGCATGAGATGAAAAAGAAACACTGGATATAAGACAAAGTATTATTTCCAAAGTATTATTCCCTCATTATGCCATCAACACATCTAATAAGAACCGGGGGGTGGGGGGTGGAGAGATGGGTCTAGAGATGTCAGTGACACATTCAGACAATCCGTTTATTGGGGATTCTTTCTGAGTTGTTTGCAGGGAGACTAGATGCCGCTGCATCAAAGTGAATGTCATCCACAATTTCCAGTGCATTTTCATGTCACTTTCCTTATTGCAGAAAGTTGAATCTACGGAATATTATTTTAACATATGATCACAGGCTGATCACTCCTGTGTGAACAGATGAAAAGAATGTGAAGTTATTGGATGCAAAGTTGATACTTTTGATTGGAAAGAAATCATTGTTGGCAATTATTAATTGTAATAATTAGATAACCCCTTTTTGACTTTTTGTTTGGAAGCAAAAATTAATATTGGGGAAATATTGCTTAACAGAATGTAGAACAGGTGTCAGCAAACTTTTTCAGGAGGGGGCTGGTCCACAGTGGGAAGGAAGGGGCAGGCCATAGTTTGACAACCTCTGATGTAGAATAACTGGATGTCATCCTAGAGTGAATGTTTTGAATAATTCCTTTCAGGTAACTGACAGGTGGAAATCAGAAGTCCCTTTAAGCTATTTTCCTTTTCCTTTTCCTTTTCCTTTTCCTTTTCCCTTTCCCTTTCCCTTTCCTTCCTTCCTTCCTTCTTTTTACCTTCTTTCTTCTCTCTCTCTCTTTTTCCTCTTGTTTTCATTGATGCCTTCTACTCTGGGCCATTATTAGGGTCCAGGGATTACACACACAGGAAGGTGATGGATGGTTGTCGAAGAACCCTGTGTGAGAGTCAGGGAAAGGAAGATCTCCCAGGGCAGGGGGCTGGGAGAAGAAAGAAAAACTCCCAGGTGAGAGCTGGGAGGGTCCACCTTTTTCTGTGTAAGACAAGAGTTAAGAGATAACTTTGAGAGAGGACTGCATTTTCTTTTCTCTACTTTCTGGTTTTGTCTTCATTTAGATTTGATTCTTTCCTTTTATTGTATTATGAAAAAGTTTTAATAAGACCACTTCCGCGCATGCGCAGGAGGTGGCATTGCGGGCATTCACGGCCCGATCACGCCCACAGGGGCTGAGAGCTCAGCCCCTGTGCGATTGGAAGGATTCCCGCCGCATCGCCTGAAGGCCAACTATCCCGGCTGGCTAGGGGGCAAGTCCTGCTTCCCTTTAAGCAGGAAATGGCGGAAAACATAAATAGAGGTGAGAAGGGGAGGTAGCGCCATCACCTGCCCCTCATTCGAAGGGTATTCCATTAAAGGATTCCAGGGGCGTGGCCCTGTCTGAAGCCTAGGGAGGTTAGGTCCTAAGGCACACCCCTATCAGTGATCACAGGGGGAGTTCCAGACGATGCGCATCACTGGGCTCCTTACTGGTGGTTAACCCTTCCCAGACTTCCAACACACGGGTTGGGGTCGGATATAGTTGGTTAGGGTCCAATGCCTAAGCCAATACAGCTCAACATCCGTAACCAATAAAGTTGTGGCCTTTCCGCCCATTAAACCCATATTACATCTCACATGTCATTATTTCCCATGGGGAAGGAGGGACATTGCCACGCAAAATCTTATGAAACGCAAAAATGTCTGATATATGGGGGAGGTGTTTGTTGCGCAAAACTCCGCATCAGCTGTGATTGTGCCAGTATGTGATTAAATTCCACCCCCCATAGAAACACTCTGAAGGCACCTTGAGTGCACTTGTTTTCTTTTATATATTTTTCCTAAACTGTTTTTGCCCTGCCTTGGGCTGCTCATAGCTGGCTGCTGCATTCCAAGATGGCGTGAAATATTGCTGCTATTACTGTTATTACAAAAAACAAAATACTCCTGACTCATTTATAAGAATAATTTTTCAAAGGCACAATTCCTATAATTCCCTCACAATTGCAGAATATAACTTCTGAAAAGATGCTGGCATTCTCCAAGCCTCAGCTTTCCTTTTCCTTCCTTTCACTCTGCAACCTGTAAGACTGGGAAGGTGGGGTGGAAGAGAAAGAGATGGGAACTGGCAGACAAAGGGCTAGGGGAGATGGGAAGGTCTTTCCAATTTTGCAGGATTCTGGGGAACCAGCCAACTGTTTTGGAGGGACCCAGAGAGACTGAGCCTGTTCCGAATTTGAGGTGGGTGGGTTTCACTGAGCACTAGAATTAAGCAGCCACACACATTATTTCTTAGCCTCTCCTGTTTTCTTTTTGAGAAGAGAATAATAAATGCCAGCTTTCTGTTCCCTATCACTGGAGGGATAATAAAACAACTTCAGAGCTTCAGTGTTGAATTTTGATTTTTATCAATTAATTGTAACCATGCTTTTTTGTCATTTTCTTGTCAGCAGTTGTTTCTACAGAAACACAAGCTGTGCAGAGACACAAACACAGCTATAAACAACTCTTCTGCATCCCTAAATATGATCTGGGCTTTTGCTTTCCCAAGCAAAGTCTTTTTTGAAGCGCTGTGATAGCTGGAATTAACTTTTATATTTGACACCTTTTCTTCATAAGCCACTGCTCAGAAGTGCTTTACAGATTTGACCAGCTATATGTCTTCCCCACCCCCCCCCCAAAAAAAAACAATTGGGAAAAGCAGAAACTACTATTATCAGATGAATAAAAGTGCTGTGTGAATGTCGCTGGATGAAGTCCACGCAAATGGATACGAGGCTGGATTGAGGCCCTTAGCAGAAACGTGAAATATAGGTGTATCACTCAATGATGATATCAACCCTGTGTGCAGCACCTGTGAAAAGAGCAAATTCCATTCTGGGGATCATTAGGAAGGGAACTGAAAATAAAACTGCTGACATTATAATGCACAAATCTGTATTGTAACCTGCTTGGAATACTGGATGCAGTACTGATGTCATCACCTTAAAAGGGGTACTGTAGAGTTGAGGTTTGCATTTAAAAGTGAACTTACATAATTCATGCTACCCAAAGCTAATAGGAATTCAGCTACCCTTTTTAATTTGCATTTATCCATTAATTCGCATTTATGTATTAGTTTCAACTGTGCATATATCTGCATATGTTAGTGAAAATAATATACAAAACTGCATTGTAGTAGGGCATGGGTAGGCAAACTAAGGCCTGGGGGCCGGATCCAGTGCAATCGCCTTCTAAATCCGGCCCGTGGACAGTCCAGGAATCAGCATGTTTTCACATGAGTAGAATGTGTCCTTTTATTTAAAATGCATCTCTGGGTTATTTGTGGGGCATAGGAATTTGTTCATTTCCCCCAAAAAAATCTAGTCTGGCCCCCCACAAGGTCTGAGGGCCAGTGGACCGACCCCCTGCTGAAAACATTTGCTGACCCCTGTAGTAGGGGGATATGCTTTGCCAAAAAAAAATGTATATTAGGTGAAATTTGTATTGAAATGGTTATGAATTTTCACGAGAGAGCTTGCATGTCGAAGACCTGGAGCTTTAATGTCCAAACCTGCCCGAGACTCCCAGGTATTCTCTCAGACCTGCTGGCAATGGAAGCATTTGTGTCTTTTGCTCCATGGAGAAGCTACATGCCTAACAAGCCTTCCAGATTCAGCAGACTCTGTAGTTCCTTCACATACTGAATGACCTTCCTCTGCAGAACGCATAGCATATAATTCATCAGGATGCCAAGAAGGAATTGCATCTGCTGACATCTGGGAATTTAGCTGACTGAGGCTCAGGCAATTAGCACACTCGTATTACTCATTAGTGGGTTTGTGATTTGTTCCATGTTCATTTTTTTCAGTCTCTCTTTCTGTTTGCTGATTTGAGTGCAGATCAAAAAGAGTTAGAGATTTAAAAAAAAAATTAAAAAGCCCACAACAAAGTGATAAGAAGCCAAATTCTTTTTGGCTTATCACTGTGTTAAATGTCATTAGTAAGTTCTTTCAGGCTAGGTGTTTCCGTCCTGTAGATGGGGAAGAAAGGAGCTCAGCTAGAAGAGCCAGCCTGTTGTTTCCCAAATCCTACAGAGCATTAAAAAAAAATTGCTGAAGATCTTGGCGACACACTTTGTTATGTATTGAAGTTCTCACCCTAGGCCACTAGGGGTGTGTGTATATAGTTCATTCTGCTGCAGTTTTCACTCAGGTCCGCACATGCAAATGAGGGATTGAAAGCAGGGGCGTCGCTGGGGAGGGGCAGTGGGGGCGGTATGCCCCCAGTGACAGGGTGAGCAGCGGCGGGTGGGGGTGACAAGCGGCGGCCCCTCCCGCCACTCCCACGCGCCGCTGCTCCCTCCGTCACCCCGGGAGCAGCAGCACACAGATGGGGTGCTTCCGCCGCTTTTTTCGGCGGGGGGGGTCGACCAGCGAGGGGGGGAAAGCCTCGAAAGGAAGCAGAGCAGGCGCGTTTAAGCGCTGCTCTGCTTCTTTTTCCCCTTTCCGCCGCTTTTTTTCGGGGGGGGGGGACCAGCGAGGGGGGGTCACGCTTGTCACCCCCTCCTGCTGGTCACCACCCCCCGCCGAAAAAACCGCGGGGGGGGGGAAAGCCTGGAAAGGAAGCAGAGCAGGCGCGTTTAAGCGCCGCTCTGCTTCTTTTTCCCCTTTCCGCCGCTTTTTTTCGGCGGGGGGGCCGACCAGCGAGGGGGGTCACGCTTGTCACCCCCTCCTCGCTGGTCACCACCCCCCGCCGAAAAAAGCCTCGGAAAGGGGGAAATCCCCCCTTTCTGCACACACGTGCGTCGTGACGTCATAATGACGTCACGACGCACGCGTCGTGCCCCTCCCCCAGGGGGGTGCCTCTGCGCTGCCGCCGCCCCCAGCAGCGCAGAGGCTAGCAACACCACTGATTGAAAGTGACGTTCAGGGATTGGGTAACTACAGAAAGTTGTTACTGTTGCTTGTAGCTGAGTTCTATATAAGCAGGCTGCTGAGCCCTTCAGCTCACTTCTGTTCCAGCCTGAGAATAAACAAGAGCTGCTTGAAAATCACTGTGTCATCTGCTGTGTCCACCCACAACTTAACACACTTAAATGATTTTTCTGTCTGTTGAAGCAGTTGTAATTCACTGTGCTAGATGTTTCATTTTTAATTGTATTTTTATAGCTGCTTTTTCTCTTACATTCTGTATTAAAATCTTAATTCTACAGAATTCAGATTGTGATATAACATGAGAATTTAAATAAGCAATAAAAACACAATTGGAAAAACAACAGATGATCACAGTGCCTGGTGACAGACAGTCATGTATCCACAGCTGTGACCAGAGGAGGGATTACCTCTGGGAGGAGCACAGAGAGGAGAAATGCCCTGGTGCATCTGCAGTAGCACAACTGGATCTCTTCATCTGCCCCAGCTGCAACAAAGCATGTCTTTCCCATATCAGTCTCTACAACCACAGAAGGCTACAACCACAGCAGGCGCTGCCCTAAAGGCACACTCCTCTGCTGTCTCCCTAGACAGACAGAGGCCAACCAATAGAAAATAAACATGAATTTGTAACTCAATTGATGTGCCATCAACCATAAATCCAGACATGAATGAAGCTCACAAACTACTGGTTTCATAGACCATGGTTTGGGAACCCCTGTCATAGAATAATAGTGTGAAGGAATCCAAATTCATATTTCTTCAGCCTGAGCTACAAGATAGAACTGCCAGTGACACATGTTTCAGGCCACCTATTATTGGAAAGACAGTACTTTCAGAACTCAAGCAAAAGAGCCAACCTTCACAACATAGTGGCAATGATGTGTAGTGGTTAGAGCAGTCTTCTACAATCTGGTCCTCTCAAGATGTTGCTGAATTCCAACTTCCAGCATGCTCAATAGCAATGATGAAATTCAAGTCCAACAACAATTGAAGGGTGCCATGTATGGGGAAGGCTGAGTTGGAATGTTGAGCAGAAACAAAAAAGACCTAGGTTCAAATAAATCCCCATTCAGCCAAGAACTCAGATCAGAGGTAGAAAGGAGTTTGTTGCTTAGCATGTCCCATTTTCCAAACAGACCTAAAATAAGGTTAGGAGTTTATCTTACTGCCTGGTTGAAGTTTCACAGCCAGTCTGCTGCAGAGCAATATGTAATGTACCGGGAATTTGTATGCAAGGCATTAATTGGGATGGATGTAATAATTATGGGTATTAGCATGTAAGCAGCGATTTTCCTAGCAGGACTTAATTTCATAGGTGCAACAGCGGTTGTGTGTGACCCATTAAAAGTAAAGGGACCCCTGACCATTAGGTCCAGTCGCGGATGACTCTGGGGTTTCGGTGCTCACCTCGCTTTACTGGCCGAGGGAGCCAGCGTACAGCTTCCGGGTCACGTGGCCAGCATGACAAAGCCACTTCTGGTGAACCAGAGCAGCGCACGGAAATGCTATTTACCTTCCCGCCGGAGCGGTACCTATTTATCTACTTGTGCTTTCGAACTGCTAGGTAGGCAGGAGCTGGGACCGAACAATGGGAACTCACCCTGTTGCGGGGATTCGAACCGCCAACCTTCTGATCGGCAAGCCCTAGGTTCTGTGGTTTAACCCACGGTGCCACCTGCATCCCATGTGACCCATTAACTTGGCATAAAATACCTTTTTATGCACAATTGTTTGATTATTATTTTTTTGAATTTTTATTCATTTTTTGACACAGTGGCTTTCCTCAACCAACAGAGGGACAGGTCTAGACTACTTGGGTGAACATCTTAATAAGAGCCCTGATGAATCAGAGCCAAGGTCCATAGTGGATAATTATTCTCTGCTAATCTAGCCACTTAAATGAGTCACCAGGTACTGAACCCAAGACCTCATCCAAATAAATCATGTGCCCTTCCACTTATATTCATGCAGAATACCTCAGCAGGAATACTCCATGCTATTGCTCTTATCCAAGGCCAGATTTCTAGAACATGAAGCCAGCTAAGGAGGACTTAGGGAAAAATCCAAATTCAAGAGCCACCAGAATGAGCAGAGTTTGGAGTAGGCAGATCTCTGGCTGAGTGTGGGCTCAACTGGAAGTATGCTGCCAAAAGCCAGAGAAACACCAATGCTTGTTCTCTATCCTGGCTCAGCCAGGGCCAGGTTAAGTCCTGGATTGGTAGGGATAGGGGAGTGGGAGACCTGTTCCTATTCTGTTCAGCTGGGTCACATGACCTGGCCACCTAGCAGAAGTTACACTGGCAACAAGAGTGCTGTAAGTGATGGGCCATTTTATTTGTTTATTTCATAAAATATATACACCACTCTATTGTAATAAAAAGAAGAAAAATCTGAAAGCAGTTCACAGAAACATAAAGCAATAAATTAAAAGTTACAATAGTTTAAAACAAAGTCAAAAAGCTAAAATACTAAACCAGGTGAACATTTACATCAGCTCCCTAAGTATTGTTTCCCTGGGGCAAGTTCAGCCAGCATGATTTACCTCAGAGTTTATTAGTTTAGATCGCTCCACCTGAGAGGAGGCTCTGTTTCTCCTGGTCTGCACTTCGGGTGACAAACAGGGCTGACCTCTGCCTGGATGTTAGTGAGAGGTGAGAATGTGCAAGCGTTGATTGGGCAAACATCAGAAGCGTTTCACTGCCCAGAAATGCCAATATGCCAATAGACAGCAGAAGTTTTCCATGCACATGAACAACTGATTCATGTCCAGGAAATGACACCGTTATGTGACAAGTTGGCAGATGTTCAAGAGTTTCTTGTGTTTAACCATCTGTGAGTGCAGGCTGTGCTATGGTGCTTAGCTCAGTTGTGACAGTCAGTGCACAGAGGAAAGGATTTCTGCCCAGTGCTGCTGCATACAGATACAGGGCTCATCCACACCCCCATTTGTGTCATAATTTCTTCCATTTGTGTTATGATTTCTAGGCACAGGAGATAATACAAAAAATCCAGAATCCATAAAATCAAATCCAATAAACTACACCAACATATTAACAACTGCATCATAAGGCTGTCAGTGATCTGATGTGTAGATTCTTTTCTAATAAATTCAAGAGGGTTCTTTCTGTGTGAAAGAAGCTGAAGGTTCCTGATGTTTGGGTTATACCTTCAGAGAAGCCAAGTACAGCTGGCTTAAACTGGTTCTTTTATCTCTTCCAACAAATCTCTTTGTTGTTCTTTTATCTCTTCCAAGTAACAAATGGCCTGCCCCATCAACAAAAAGCTGGCTATGTCCATGCTCCTTAGACTTTTCTTTCCCCTCCTGCAAGTCAAAGGAGGTTTAGAATTATAATTTTGCTTCTCCAATATAGGCTCCCTTCCCAGGTGGATGAGCCCCAATTGCATACTGACTTGCTGCCAGGTAGGCCAGGGTTTCAGGACAGCTGTTGGGCCAACAGCTGTCCTGAACCCCTGTTTAAAGAAGCCAGCCCAGATGTTTAGAAAGTTGGGGTAAACTTTTGCATGTTTTAAAGCAGGGTTGTGGATTTTATGAAATAAATAAAATAAACAAAACAATTGTGTGTCATATTGTAATGATAATGGTAGTTCATCTTCCGTTTAAATTAATATTTTAAGAGAAATGGGCAGCTCAAACACTGCAAAATTCAGTTTCAATTAATTGCAGCTGGTGGTGTATCATCAGCCTATCAGAACTCCTACTCCTCCTCCATTCACCTCAAGGTCAAAATTCTTCCCGGGCCTTCCTCATATCGGTGGCTAAAGCAGAAAACAGGCATTTGTGAAGGTTAGCCCAGACAGTCCTTGGGTGCCTTCGGGAACATACACCAACCGGCTGGATCACGTCCATTCTCCTTACACAAAGTGGATGTGAAATACTAACATTTTCTTTCTTGAGAGAGGTAAGCAAACTAGGCTTTATTTCCCTTGGGACCCCATAGCCGCTGGAAATAGGAACACCTAACACTTTCATCCCTTGTAAATATTTTTTTATTATTGTTAAAGTGGGGGGTGGCAGGGCAGAGAAAGTACTATTTTTCCAAATTGGGGGTAAGAAGAAACTGGAGCCATTGTGCAGCTGGTTATTCCCACCTGAATGTAGATAGACTAGAACCTTTCTAAAAATGTTTCTGAGTTTGGTGGGGAAGGAAATTTTTGCTTGGGGCACAGGCCCTCACACTCCCAGCTACAAGAAGGACTCCTTTTGCAGTGCCTAGAGAGTGGGGCTGGACTCATTTGGAACAAACACTTGGGGAAGTGTGGGGTTGTTCTGCCATTCCTTCCCTGTTCCAAATGTCTAATGTGTTTTAAAATGTCCTTAAGCAGTCGGTGGCATTTAAGTTTTTTCTTCTTTTTTCCCCTTTTTGCTTTGTTGGGGGTGGATGGGTGGGATGGATATCTGGTTGGGGATTAATTTTAGTATAACTAAATTGTTCTAACTCCCCTAAACTGCAAGGCTGCATGAAGCTGGGCTGGGCTGAGCACTTTGCTGAGCACTAGGCAGTGCCAAATGCAAGGTCGAGTCAAAGTTTACAAGATACTAGTCATAAACTAAAGAAGATATATATCCTAATTATCAGAACTGTTGACGAGCGAGCCCAGGTGGCAGCTGCAGAGAATCTCCAAAATGCTCCCTTCTGCTGCGTGGCATTGACTCTGGACTCGTAAATTCAAGGCCGCCACATTTGGAGATAATTGATTTCTGCAAACTGCTGACAAATAATCATAATTACCATGGTACTTACTAGAAAGAACTGCAAAGAGCTGGGAATCATGCCAGATTCGTTAATCAGCTCCCCGGAACCCTGAAGGAGACAGAGCAAAATCACACAGTATTTTCTCCAAAAGGAGGAGAGTAAGAGGGAGCTGAATGAGTTAATACTAGACGAGGCCATTCCTCCCCCTTCCACTGTTCTGGATTGGTCAAGCTGTCTTAGATGTGCCTCTCGGGCTGACTATCCCTGCCTCCGGGTCTGGTCTTGACCGGATGGATACTGGAATCAACCAGGGAAACCCACATGACCTGAAGGTGTTGCTGTGCAATGCTAGGTCAATGATGAATAAGACCACTGCTATCCATGACTTGATCGTGGATGAAGGACTTGACCTGGCATGTGTAACAGAGACTTGGTTGGATGAAGCAGATGGGCCTGTCTTAGCTGCTGCTTGTCCACCAGGTTTCTCTTACGCACAGCAACCCAGGCCTTGTGGGCGGGGAGGGGGGGTTGCAGTGATTTTTAGGAAGTCATTAGTTTGCACCAGGCGTCCTATTGGGAAGACCCAGTTCTCTGAGTGCATGTTCTGGAAGTTGGGCAATAGGGGCAGTACAGGATTCCTTTTGGTGTACCAACCTCCCGCTGCACCAAGGATTCCCTGCCCGAGCTGCTTCAGGTTGTGGCGGATGTTCTCCTGGAGACACCTAGTTTGGTTGTCCTAGGGGATTTTAACATCCATGCCGACACAACCTTACAAGGGGCTGCTCGGGACTTTGTGGAAAGCATGGTCTCCATGGGGCTGTCCCTGAATAAGTTTGGCCCAACTCATAGCCACAGCTATGCCTTAGACCTGGTGTTCACCTCTAATGACGTGGGTGATGTGACACTAAGTAAAATTGAAACTTCTCCACGACCCTTCCCCTCTGCAGGGAGGTGGGACCAATTCGGATGGTCCGCCCCCGCCACTTAATGGATCCAAATGGTTTCCAGAGAGTGGTAGGGGATGCTTTATCCCATGTTGATGGCCTTTCAGCTGATTCCCTGGTGGCCCGGAGTTAACCAGGGCTATCGACTATGGCTCCGAAGCGCCCACTCTGATTGCATGGAGCCCGGACAGCCCTGTGGTTTTCCTCGGAGCTGAGGGCAATGAAACAATCGCTGAGATGGCTAAAGCGCCGGTGGCAGAAAACTCATTCTGAATCGGACCATACACGGGTTAGAGCTCAACAACGAGCCTACCAAGTGGCAATGGCAACGGCGAAGAAGACTTTCTTCACTGCCTCTATTGCATTTGCAGAAAATAGTAGCAGGAGACTCTTACAGGTAGTTCACAATTTAACGGAACCACCTGCCCGCGGACTGTCTCGCAAGAGTAGTGCATGCTCTAGTTATCTCCCGCTTGGACTACTGCAATGCTCTCTACGTGGGGCTACCTTTGAAGGTGACCTGGAAACTACAACTAATCCAGAATGCGGCAGCTAGACTGGTGACTGGGAGCGGCCGCCGAGACCATATAACACCGGTCCTGAAAGACCTACATTGGCTCCCAGTATGTTTCTGAGCACAATTCAAAGTGTTGGTGCTGACCTTTAAAGTCCTAAATGGCCCCGGCCCAGTAGACCTGAAGGAGCGTCTCCACCCCCATCTTTCTGCCTGGACACTGAGGTCCAGCTCTGAGGGCTTTCTGGCATTTCCCTCACTGCAAGAAGCAAAGCTACAGGGAACCA
This sequence comes from Lacerta viridis, assembly GCA_900245905.1. Taxonomy (NCBI): domain Eukaryota; kingdom Metazoa; phylum Chordata; class Lepidosauria; order Squamata; family Lacertidae; genus Lacerta; species Lacerta viridis. The sequence goes on along the minus strand of OFHU01000164.1, from coordinate 26,925 downwards.
GGCAGAGGGCCTTCTCAGTAGTGGCACCTGCCCTGTGGAATGCCCTCCCATCAGATGTCAAAGAAATAAACAACTACCTGACATTTAGAAGACATCTGAAGGCAGCCCTGTTTAGGGAAGTTTTTAATGTGTGACATTTTAATGTATTTTTAATCTTTGTTGGAAGCCGCCCAGAGTGGCTGGGGAAACCCAGCCAGATGGGCTGGTACAAATAATAATAATAATAATAATAATAATAATAATAATAATAATAATAATAAATTATTATTTTACATACCAGAATGTGTTACTAATGAAGGTGATCACTGATCAATTTATTTTGCATATGCATGCTGTGAGGTTGGGGTGTGTATTTGTGTTGCAATCCTCACTCAGCCATGAAGAAGGCTGCCATACATTTGGAATTTCCCAGACATAGCCGGGATTTGTCTGCAGAAATTGGCACCCAGGCAGAATTTTCAAAAAGTGGCTAAAATGTCTGGGGAAACCCAGCCATATTGAACCCACCTTGGAAGTGTTGTTTTTTTGGCTCAACAACCTTTTGTGTTCAGATTTTCACTTTTTGAAATAGGGCAATGCTACATGAAGCTCAATTTTATTTGGGTGAAAGGTGTTGTTGAAAGCCATTGGCCAGGGTTGATGGGCAATTGTAGTCCAACAACATCTGGAGCTGTTGGGGTTAAGTCTGAGGGGAAAGCTTCGGTTAAGAGCCAGGGTTAAGCCTTAGGGGGTTAGCAGATCAATCTTAGGGCTGTATTTTATATTCTTGCAGGCCACCCACTGGACCTCACCAGAAACATGAGCCAAACACAGGAGGGATTGTGTAGTCAAGGGCTGTGTTAAGTGAGTATGCAAAATCTAGCTGTACAAAGTGGCAAAATGTATTTATTTATTGCTCTGGTGACTTGGTGACTAGTCAAGTGGATACTTTCTAGCATTGGGATGGGGGGAATGGCCCTGGGGGCAAAATTCTGAGGGGCACAACCCCACAGTTATAATTTGTAGGTTGCCATATGATTCTATTTTGCTTTTAATCTAATTTTAAGATGTATTTTAATCGACTGTTTGACAATGTTTTAGTGTACAGTATTATATATTTTGATGTTAGCCACCCTGAGCCAAGCCTCGCTGGGGAGGGTGGGATATAAAAATTATTATTATTATTATTATCTCACCATAGCAAAGGTGGCAGAGTAGCCCAGGCCCACGGTGAGCGGGCATGGAGGGAGGGAGGTGGGCAAGCGATGCACCCAGCATGGCCCAGCACTCCTACTCCTCCCTGTGGGCATTGGGAAGATTTGCCCACCAAGGCCCATGGCAGTTGGCTGAGCAACCCCCAGCATGGGCAGACAGGTAGCGTGGTGCACCCCCACTTGGCTTTGGCAGTGTCAGCAGCTTGACCGCCCCAGGTGCCAGAAACTCACGCTACATCTCTGCACCCCCGCCTTTAGGTGCCGAGCAGCAAAGCAGCCAGAGAAAGGGAGGAAGTGGCATGCCTGCCCTGGACTCCTTCTCTGGTCTCTTTGGAACACCTTGCAGGGCTGTTGTTAATGTTGGATGTGATAAGGGAAGGCAGGCTGGAGAGGAAGGGAGCTGATGCTTCTCATCGGCTCCGCTTTCCCGCTCCCCCCCCCCTCCAGCGGTGGAGCATATGCCTGTGCTGCCCAGGGCAGACATGCTCCCGAGGGAGGTGTGGTGCGGAGGGTGCGCTCCCAGACACAGAATAGCCGCTCGGGTGCCTGGAGTGGTGCGTGCGCCCTGCAGCCAGGGGTGGAGCAAGCCGCCCATGGTGGAAATTCGGCCCACCACCTGCCCACGACTCCCAAGCCTCCCCCAAGCTGTCAGAATGAAGGGAGAAGGGGAGAATGCTGCCGGCAAAGCGGCACAGCTCCCCCCTTACCCCGACGGCTCAGGGTAGGCTTGGGAGCCACGGGCATGTGGTGCACTGAATGTCACCCCCCTCAGTGAGGGCACTTGGGACATTCCGCTCCCACCCACCCCCCTTCCTATGCCCCTGCCCCCCCTCTATTACAGGCCCAATTGGGTAACTGGTTTGTGAGGGACAGTTGAGCAGGGGCCATTTCTGTTTCTGTGCTAAGTCAGCCTCAGGTGCAGCAAGCAAGGAAAGGAACAATGGTGGAAGAAAGATAAAGCCAATGTGTAAGTGAGTGGGGGAACCTCCTGTCCCAATGGTGATTTTAAAAAGTGACATGTTTTCCCAATAGGTGCCAGAGGCACTTCTTTGGACTCACCATGCTGAAACAAAACAAGAAAAGAAGTGAAAATGTTCAGAATGCTCCTTGCTCTGCAACAGTAGAACAGGCCAGCTGTTGTCCTGGCACTCATGCACAAACATCTGTTGTGAGAACAGCAGCGCAAAGAAAACAATATCCTCCTAACATTAAGAAGAACTGCTCCACAGTTTGCCCACACACTACAGAAGTACCAGGAGACATAAGACCAGGGGGGGCAACTGCATCTGAACTAAATGATCAAACCTCCATATTCAGTGGTGGTGAAGAGGAAGGTAAGGCTGACAGCAGTAACAGAATTGAAAGCATATCACAGAGTCCAGCAGGCAAAAAATCAACCATCCAAAAATCAAAAAAAGCTAGCAAGGAAGAACAGTATGACAAATGTGTGTCGGAGGCTCAAGTAAAGCATCAAGAAGCTCTCTCCAAAAAAACAGATGTTGAACCTTTACATCGGAACTCCTACCAACGTGTTAAGCTGAATTGTCGAAAGATAATAGTAGGATCCCTGAAAAGAACAGTAGTGGACTCTGTAATTCTTTCTATTGATTATATCAAGATAAACCTGGAAAAGGACACTAGGGGTATTCATTTAAAGACAACTGAAATGACCAAGTGGACATATGGATTTGTACGCAACAACCTTATATCTTTCCTGAGAACTACAGCTGCTGCCTATCAAAAGCTGGAATCCCAAATGAAGAGGGACAAGAAGGAAGATAATGTCTGGAATTGCTGTAATGCCACAAATCCTGAAGAACGAGAAATCATTTTCATTTTTGATGTGTGCCATGATTCTGATACATATGCAATAATTAAAGCAATAATCGCTGATATTGGTGTTAGGAACAACATTCCTGATTTTTGTGTGAAAATTACATCTAAAAAAGTAAATAGTGTGCTTGAGGCCTTTCGAAAATCCCTTGAAGACACCTCTAGAGAAAACAAAACAAAACATATCTCAGAACCCAAAAGGCAGCTGCAGAATGAAACACAGCTCCAGGTCCTTGATGATGGAGAAAGTGATGAGTTTGAGTCAGTTTCTACAGAGATTATCGTTTATCCCCCACCTCCTGCAAAGGGAGGTATTGCTGTGACCAGTGAAGCTCTTCAGTGCTTAAATGAAGGAGAGTATTTAAACGACATAATTATTGATTTTTATTTGAAATATCTGGTGCTTGAAAAACTGAAAAAAGAAGATGCTGAAAGAACTCATGTGTTCAGTTGCTTTTTTTACACATGCCTTACTGAAAAGGAGAGAAATTTTCCAGAGACCTCACAACTCACAATTCAGCAGCAACGGCACAGTCGAGTGGAAAGATGGACACGAGATGTTGATATCTTTGAAAAGGATTTTATTTTTGTTCCCATCAATGAAGATAAACATTGGGTCTTAGCTGTTATCTGTTTCCCAGGCTTAAAGAAGCCTGTATATGAGCGCAATCCATACTCTAAGAAAGTTAAATTTTCCACTATTTGCAAACAGTCTTGTATTCTGCTAATGGATTCATTGAGAGGCCCCTTCCCATCACATATTTTCCAGATACTTCAGGAATGGTTGGAGGTAGAGTGGGAAGTCAAGAAAGGTACCAAAAGAAGTTTTTCTGAAGATGTTATAAGTTTAAACCTGGAAGTGCCACAACAAAACAACAATAGTGATTGCGGAATTTATGTGCTACAATATGCGGAGAGCTTTTTTAAGACTCCCATTCTAAGCTTCAACACACAAATGAATTTAGCAGACTGGTTTCCTGACTCAAGAGTGGAAAATAAGCGAGAAGAAATACGAAACTTAATCCTCAGTCTGCAATAGTTTCTGCAGGAACCTTTGGTTTCATTGTTGCTGTATGATTTATTTTGCCCCTTGGCAAAACAACCCCCTTGGCTATGCCCATACGTAATTTCTAAGACCTATTCAAGACCAAGGCAATCCTGTTTTAAGAAGGCTTTTCCTTTATGGAATAATGATCACAATCATTGCCTTTACTTCTGTTGTTTATTTCACTTTGTTTACTGTGCACTATTCTGTAACTTTAGGTTGTGAAGTACTTTTTAATAGCTGCAAATAAGTAAACATTAACTGCAAGTTCACCTTGCCATCTATGTTATTGTTTTGATTCAGCATATAAATGAATATGCAAAATAAATGCATAAATAAATGAAATTATATGGATGGGACGGATGGGAGTTGTAGCCCACCAGCATCAGTTGGTTTAGGAAGGGCCTGCCCAAGGTATTTCGGCACCTGAGGCAAACTACAAAATGCCCCCCCCCCCCCCAGAAAAAAGGTGTGAATGAAGATCAGGAAACAACTAGGAGATCTGCCACCACTTTGGGGTAGCCCTGGGTCCAAGGGTTAAGGAAAAAACCACTCCAAGCATTGAACAGTAGTTCTTCAAGAGGCTGTGCCAGGCAGTCTTGGGACTTTGTGGGAGGAATGGGCCTTCTTCATGTCACTTGCTCACTACCCCTCTAGAGGCGCTGTCTACAGTGGTACCTCAGGTTACATATGCTTCAGGTTACAGACTCTGCTAACCCAGAAATAACACTTCAGGTTAAGAACTTTGCTTCAGGATAAGAACAGAAATCGTGCTCTGGCGGTGCAGCGGCAGCAGGAGGTCCCATTAGCTAAAGTGGTGCTTCAGGTTAAGAACAGTTTCAGGTTAAGAACGGACCTCCGGAAAGAATTAAGTACGTAGCCAGAGGTACCACTGTATTTACTCCCCACTTTCCATGTTGAAACATTTAGAAGCCGTGAGTGGGTGGAATGAGGGTGGAAATACAGTCTTGTTTAACCAGCCCCTTCCTAAGTCTTCTGCTGCAGGGAACATGCTTCACCTCTGCCACAATCCACTCCTTGGCCCCACCCCCATACTAATGGAGTTTAGAAGGGAGAGCATTTGATGGGGGAGACTGTGTTGCAATCAACATCCTCCCCCCCCCCAAGCACTCTGGGCACTGCAGTTTAAACCCACCAACCCATCCTCCAGATTGAAATTCCTAGCAACCTTTAGCAAACTGCCATGTCCAGAATCCTTTGAGGGAAAGGGTGAGCTTGAAATGTGCTTTACAGGTTAAACAAAAAACGGAAGTTTGGCGGTTTGAATCTGTGCAATGGAGTAAGCTCCCATTGCTCTGTCCCAGCTGCCAACCTTGCTTTAGACTGAGGTATATGGGGTGTGGCATAATCATGATAATTGTTGTTGTTGTTGTTTTTACAGCGCCCATCTGGCTGGGTTTCCTAAGCCACTGGGCGGCTTTCAACAGAGCATTAAAAACAAAATAAAACTTCAAACATTAAAAATTTCCCTAAACAGGGCTGCCTTCAGATGTCTTCTAAAAGTCAGATAGTTGTTTATTTCCTTGACATCTGATGGGAGGGTGTTCCACAGGGCGGGCGCCACCACCGAGAAGGCCCTCTGCCTGGTTCCCTGTAACTTCGCTTCTTGCAGTGAGGGAACCGCCAGAAGGCCCTCGGAGCTGGACCTCAGTGTCCAGGCAGAACAATGGGGGTGGAGATGCTCCTTCAGGTATACAGGACCAAGGCCGTTTAGGGCTTTAAAGGTCAGCACCAACACTTTGAATTGTGCTCAGAAACGTACTGGGAGCCAATGTAGGTCTTTCATGACCAGTGTTATATGGTCTCGGCAGCCACTCCCAGTCACCTGTCTAGCTGCCACATTCTGGATTAGTTTCTGAGTCACCTTCAAAGGTAGTCCCATGTAGAGCGCTTGCAGTAGTCCAAGCGGGAGATAACCAAAGCATGCACCACTCTGGCGAAACAGTCTGCAGGTAGCTAGGGTCTAAGCCTGCATACCAGATGGAGCTGGAAAACAGCTGCCCTGGACACAGAATTGACCTGCACATAGCCTTGGGTTCATCTTACAAAGCTGACTGAATGACCCCAAGCTACTCAAAACCTCTCACACGTGGTTGTTTTGAGGATGAAATGATGGTAGAGGGAGAACCATGCACATGACCTCAATCTCTAGGATATTAGCCTTTTCTCATTTTAACTAGCAATAACATGCATTTGTTAAGTTTGGCTGCTGATCTTCCACAATAGCACAGCTGGGAAAGACCTGCTTCAGGAAGACAAAGGTTTCCTTGGTTTCAGCTTCTGCCTGTGATCCTGGGCATGCTAAATTGGGAGGTGGCAGCTGGGATGCCACAAGGCCAGACCCCCATATAGTTCCCTTCAGGGAGCCCCATGCAGCATAGAAGGGAGTCCCCTAGCAGCATAGAAGAGAATGGGGACAGCACTATGACCAGTTGGCTCCGCCTGTCATTGGCCCTGGGCCCTGCCTGTCACAGGCTCTGGCTCCACCTCCATCCTACCAATCCCAATGGGCAGTAGCCACCACGGATCTGCATGTAGCCCCAAGCTCAGTGGCCAAGTGATGCACATCTTCAGCTTGGCTAAGGACACTCTGTTTTATTTTAGAGTATCTGCAATCTGTTCATCAGTGAACATTTCAATCCCAGAGCAGAGAACAAAATAACAATAAAAATACATAGGGAGAAACCAAGATTTTTCTTTTTCTTTTCTTTGCCAATTATTTTTATTAATTTTCCATATTTTTTAACAAATTATCACCGAAGTAATACAAATTAATACCAATTTAAATGCTAATTCCCCCCAGATGTTTCTTCTTTCTTCCTCCCTCCCATTTTCCTCCCTCCCTAACATACCCTCCTTTCATTTCAAAATTCAATAATCCATTGTCCCTACTCATTAACTGTACATGATCCAATTTCTACTATGACTTTTTACATTGTTATAACCTGTCCATAAAATAAGCGAGTAGAGTAGATCCTCTTTTATCTATCCATAGTAATCATTAATCCATTACTCCATTTTAAATCATTCTTTTCAATACCTCTTGGATAACACTCTGCCTGAAGAAAAACAAATACCATTCCTTTACTTCCTTTCCTTGCTTTCTTTTTACTGCTATCTCTTCTCATTTTTCTCAGACATAAACAATCCTTGAACAGCATCTGGCTACAGTTTTAACGACCTTACCTCCATTTCTCGTGAGGGCAGTGTGAAAGGGTGAGACTGAAACCTCCTAGAACAGGGGTCTGCAACCTTTAAGACAAAAAGAGCCACTTGGACCCATTTCCGAAGGAAAAAAAAACTGGGAGCCGCAAAACCATTGCGACATTTAAAACAAATATAACACTGCATATATTGTTTCTTACGATAATGCTATATATACAGGATATATTAAAGGAACCGTCCGGTATGCCTGACGCTGCAGGGGCAAATCTAGAAGGGGAAATCCGAACCCCCCAGAATACTTCCGCCCCATGAACAATTTGGGAATCCAGTTGCGGTGAGGTAATAGCCCAGCTATTAAAGAACAATGTAGCTAATTCCAAGGCAACTGAATAACAAAGAGGCCAGCGATTAAGCTACAGTGCCTGGGGAAAAAAAGTCAAAGGGCAATTCTAAAATGCAGCAGGGTGACTTTTAAAACATGAAGTTTTTTACCCACCAAAAATGGTGACCTCCAACATGTGGGCCACTGCCCAACACGGATGCAAGTACCAAGTATAGACCCAGAAGCTCATAGCACAATTTAGACAGGTAATGAAGAGCAGGTAATGAAGGCAAAATGGCAAAATATCACGAAACGCTCCCCCCCCCAGCCAAACAACAAGCACTGTATTAAAGGAACCGTCCGTACGCCTGACGCTGCAGGGGCAAATCTAGAAGGGGAAATCCAACCCCCCAGAATACTTCCGCCCCATGAACAGCACTGCCGCCGCTGCTTGAATGCTCTCGCCCCACAGCCAGCCCTATTGGCCAGCAAAGGGGCTGGGCAAGGCAGCTGAGAGGGGCTGAAGCAGGGGGCTGATCACGTCCCCCCTGCAGGCGCGGGAAAACATTCTTCTGAAGGATAAAACCCTTCGACTGAAACATGGGAAGGGGGATGCCCGCTTCTGGGGGGGCAGGGGGCCCCTGGGCCGCTGCCCCCTCCTGCCCCCCCCGTCGGTACGCCCATGCTCGGGCCCCTTTCGCCACGCTGCTTAAGGGAAGTCTCCTGCGCGCCCCCGAAACAGAGCCCGGGACTGGTCGTCCCCTGAGCTTTTTCCCGTGCCGTCATCTGGCCGGCGACTCCGGAGCAGAAGGAAGAGCCAAAGGCCCAGTAGCAAGGGGGTCCTCCTCGCCTCCTCTGGCACCGCCCGCCCCCGGGGGCCTCTTCCACTTTTTTAAAAGAGGGCTTCCCCCTCGCCCTCGCCCTCGCCCGCCGCCCCTGGCCCAGCCCGCAGCTGCCTCCTTACCTCGTCAAGTCATCGCGCCTCGTCGAATCGCAGCAGCCAGCAGCTCCACCAGCAGCAGCCAAACACAGGAGGGAAACTGCTGCGCTCTGCTGCTGCGCCTGCGCTGGCACGAAACGAGGCACGCATGAGCAGCACAGCTGCCAGCAAGGTGGAGAAGTGGGTGGGCGCAGGCGGGCCAGCAGTGCGGCGCAGTGCCCCCTACATTTCGGCGCTAAACGAACCGGGAGCCCGGAGCCGCGGCAAAGGTGTCAAAGAACCGCATGCGGCTCTGGAGCCGCGGGTTGCCAACCCCCTTCCTAGAATATATAAGCATAAATATGTAAATGTGTAACATACATTCCCTCACTCGCACTGCCAATCAAACAGTGTCACCCACCCCAATACTTCACCATAACTACCGTAATCCTCAGTTTTACATACAACCAAATTCTTAACAAGTAAATCTTCTCTGTCTGAATATCTCATATGCAGTCAGGCTGGAGTCTGAGAAGTTTTTCTTTTGCCTCACTGATTTCCCCAGAAAACTCACTGTTTGCTGCTGAATCAAAACAAATGTCTATCTGCCCAAAACCTGATTGATGGTTGGTCCCGTTCAGCAGTAAATGGCAGGTTTCCCTGGTGAAAGCAGTGGGACAAAAGAAAATCTTGTCAGATCTGAGCCTATAAATCACAGGAGAAATGGAGGTGGCTATGAGCCCTTACGAATCATAGCAGCTCAACACCAGTAGATATTGACCAGTGGGTGGGGAACTTTTGTCCCAACAGATATTGTTGAATGCCAGCTCCCACCCGTGGCCAATGGTTGCAGGTGATGGGATTCAGGGGTGCCAATTTGAATAAAATATTGTGGGAGCCAAGGTAAGCCCCACCCTGCGTAATCAATCACATGATGCAATGCACACACACCATTTGAATGGGAATTCCCCTCAACTTTGGGTGGGCAGCCCCCTCAAATATTTTATTGTGGGAGCCAATGCCTTCACAGCCCTTAGGAGTCGGCTCCTATGGTGGGAGTTGTAGTTCAGCAACAACTGGAGTGCCACAGGTCCTCCAGTCTTGATGTAGACACCCCCAATAACAAGCCCTTCTATTGATCTTGAAGTGCCAATTATACTTCCCAGAGGTGCTTCCTGTGGAACCATCTGTGACGGCAAAGGAACATAGCAAAATGCTGGATTGCATGTAGCTTTTATTCAGGCAACATACACAAAGATGTGGCATGCCCCAGATTAAAGTTTTTGTTTCTCAGGCTGTTGAACTGGCTTCTAGAATAACAGGATTGACTACACCCTTTGGGGGTGTAGTCAAACTGTTGGAGAGTCACAGCGCCTGCTGTGGCTGTAGAGACCAATACAAGAGAGACTTGTTTTGTTGCAGCTGGGGCAGATGAAGGCAACCAGTTGAGCTGCTGCAGATGCACCACGTGGTTGCTTCTCTCTGCTCTCCTCCCTGTGGCCATTCTTCCTCTGGTTACTGCTGTCACATGACGACTGCAGTCACCTACAAGGAATTCCCACACGGTGGGGTTGATGCTGCCAACCTTCACGTCACATTTGCAGGCATCTTTGTAACACTGAGCAGGTCTGCCAATGGACCTGGTACTTGAAGCCAACTCCCTGTAGAGCACGTCCTTGAAGATCCTACCATCTTCCATTCTGTGGAAGCACATTTAAAGTCAAAAGAATGGAAAAGTGGCAGCCTCACTATTTCAAAATGTGGGTCTGTACAATCACTTCTACTCCCCTGCTCAAGAAATCTCCATATAGGGTGGTGCTTCTAGATTTGAACTGTGAACCCCATTGGTTCCCTGCAGCCTCTGATCAGAGGGTGGGATTCTGGAGGCTGCCATCTATGGCATTCCACTGCAGCCCTTGGGCCTCTATGCCCAGGAAGGCAGCTGACACTAGAAGGCCAATCCAGTGCCACTCCTTGGTCCAAAACCACCCTGAGCTGCTACCTTCCTCTCAGTTTGGGAAGCTGCAGCTGAAGAGCAGCTGGCTGGACCGTTCTATGGCATCACCTTCAGCCTAGCTTGAACAAAACACCCTGAGGTGTTTTTGGACCAAGAAGTGGCACTGTTCATGAGGCAAAACTCTGAGTTTCCTTTAAGAGTTTTATTTACAAACTATGTACAGTGCAGAGCTAAAAAGTTCACGTCTGTATCAAGCATCATCAGAATCCGGGAATGGCCCCTTCCGGTTCTGACCCCAACAAAAGAGCTTCGGTATACAGAAACCCCGCCTCCCATCCTTTCGTTTCACTCCTTGACGCTTTGGGGCGCTGGAAGCTGCGTGTCTCTTTCCTCGCCCCTTGAGCGAGAGGAGTGCAAGGGCTCTTCAGCATCCACAGAGCCTTCTCCCTCCATACCCTGAAAAGCCTGTCATTCCCTGCTGGAAGCCTTGCTGCTCCCTCGGCTGCCAGAGGAGGTGCTGGCCAGGTGGGACCGGGGCTCTCTGTAGCATCCTGAGAGCCCTTCCACCACCTTGCACTGCACCGGGGACAGAGTTCCCTGACATAATATAATATAAATTATAATAATAATAATAATAATAGGAACCAACACACAGAACATAACATGAATTAACACAAGAAGGGGCCTTTTCTGCAGTGGCTCCCCATTTGTGGAACGCTCTCCCCCGGATGGTTCGCGGCACCTTCATTATACACCTTTAGGCACCAGACAAAAATGTCCCTCTTTACAAGCCTTTGGATTGATTATTATGCCCTTTTAAAATGTGTTTGGGGGAGGGGGTATTGGGTTTTTGTTTTTATTTTGATTATGTATTTTGTGTTTTTATATTCTGATTTATCTGTGAACTGCCCTGAGACCTCAGGTATAGGGGTATATAATTAATATAATAATAAAATAATAATAATAATAATAATAATAATAATACAATAATAAATCCACACAAACTTCAGGGAAATTCCTGAGCAGCCTTGCTGGCAGAAGACTGGGAGTCCTTCAGGGAGTTCTCCCTGTGTGTTTCAGATATGACAGCTCCAATGCTTCACCTCCTTGTGAAAAACAACTCCTTGAACTTGAGCTCTTGGTTGCAAACTAAATATGACATAATAGGCATCACTGAAACCTGGTGGGATGAGTCTCATGATTGGAATGTAGTAATAGAGGGATACAATCTATTTCAGAGAAATAGACCAAACAGGAAAGGAGGAGGAGTGGCGTTATATGTCAGGGATGTGTATACCTGTGAAGAGATCCAGGATTTAAAACTTCAAAGCCAAACTGAGAGTATCTGGGTCAAAATTAAGGGAGAGAAAAATAACAGTGATCTCATTGTGGGAGTTTACTACAGATCCCCAAGCCAAACTGAGGACACAGATGATGCTTTCCTGGAACAGATGACCAAGCATTCAAAAGGAAGTGAGATAGTAGTAATGGGGGATTTCAACTATCCTGATATTTGTTGGATGTCAAACTCAGCCAAGAGCATAAGGTCGAACAGATTCCTCACTGGCCTTGCAGACAATTTCATTGTCCAGAAAGTGGGAGAAGCAACAAGAGGATCAGCCATTTTAGATCTGGTCCTAACCAATAGTGATGACCTGGTTAGTGGGGTAGAAGTGGCAGGATCATTAGGTGGGAGTGACCATGCTCTACTGGAGTTTATTATACAGCGGAAAGGAGCAACCAAGCATACTAAGACTCAAATTCTAGACTTTAAGAAAGCCGACTTCAGAAAATTTAGGGAAACGCTGGGTGTGATCCCATGGTCAGTAATACTAAAAGGGAAGGGAGTTCATGATGGATGGGAGTTTGTTAAAAGGGAGATATTAAAAGCACAACTTCAAGCAGTACCAATGAGACGAAAACATGGAAGGTGCCTAAAGAAGCCAGGGTGGCTATCTAAAGAACTTTTAACTGATTTAAGATTTAAAAGGGATATGTACAAAAAATGGAAAAAGGGGGAAACCACCAGAGAGGAATTCAAACAAATAGCCAGCACGTGTAGAGACAAAGTCAGAAAAGCTAAAGCACAGAATGAACTCAGGCTTGCTAGAGAGGTTAAAAGCAATAAAAAGGGCTTTTATGGGTATGTCCGTAGCAAAAGGAAGAACAATGAAACAGTGGGGTCACTTAGAGGAGAAGATGGTGAAATGCGAACAGGAGACAGAGAAAGGGCAGAACTCCTCAATGCCTTCTTTGCCTCAGTCTTCTCCAAAAAAGAAAACAATGCCCAACCTGAAGAATATGGAGCAGATGATTCAGCAGGGGAAACACAGCCCAGAATAAGTAAGGAGGTAGTACAAGAATACTTGGCTAGTTTAGATGTATTCAAGTCTCCAGGGCCAGATGAACTACATCCAAGAGTATTAAAAGAACTGGCAGAGGTGATTTCAGAACCACTGGCAGTAATCTTTGAGAATTCCTGGAGAACAGGCGAAGTGCCAGCAGACTGGAGGAGGGCAAATGTTGTCCCTATTTTCAAAAAGGGGGAAAGAGAAGACCCAAACAATTACCGCCCAGTCAGCCTGACATCAATACCAGGAAAGATTCTAGAGCAGATCATTAAGCAAACGGTCTGTGAGCACCTAGAAAGGAACGCTGTGATCACTAAAAGTCAGCATGGGTTTCTGAAAAATAAGTCATGTCAGACCAATCTGATCTCATTTTTTGACAGAATTACAAGCCTGGTAGATGAAGGGAACGCTGTGGATGTAGCCTATCTTGATTTCAGCAAGGCCTTTGACAAGGTGCCCCATGATATTCTTGTAAAGAAGCTGGTAAAATGTGGGCTAGACAATGCTACCATTCAGTGGATTTGTAACTGGCTGACTGACCGAACCCAAAGGGTACTCATTAACGGCTCCTCTTCATCCTGGAGAGAAGTGACTAGTGGGGTGCCACAGGGTTCTGTCTTGGGCCCAGTCTTATTCAACATCTTTATCAATGACTTGGATGATGGGCTTGAGGGCATCCTGATCAAGTTTGCAGATGACACCAAATTGGGAGGGGTGGCTAATACCCCAGAGGACAGGATCACACTTCAAAATGACCTTAACAGATTAGAGAACTGGGCCAAAGCAAACAAGATGAATTTTAACAGGGAGAAATGTAAAGTACTACACTTGGGCAAAAAAAATGAAAGGCACAAATACAGGATGGGTGACACCTGGCTTGAGAGCAGTACATGTGAAAAGGATCTAGGAGGAGTCTTGGTAGACCATAAACTTGACATGAGTCAACAGTGTGATGCAGCAGCTAAAAAAGCCAATGCAATTCTGGGCTGCATCAATAGGAGTATAGCATCTAGATCAAGGGAAGTAATAGTACCACTGTATTCCGCTCTGGTCAGACCTCACCTGGAATACTGTGTCCAGTTCTGGGCACCACAGTTCAAGAAGGATACTGACAAGCTGGAACGTGTCCAGAGGAGGGCAACCAAAATGGTCAAAGGCCTGGAAACGATGCCTTATGAGGAACGGCTTAGGGAGCTGGGTATGTTTAGCCTGGAGAAGAGAAGGTTAAGGGGTGATATGATAGCCATGTTCAAATATATAAAAGGATGTCATATAGAGGAGGGTGAAAGGTTGTTTTCTGCTGCTCCAGAGAAGCGGACACGGGGCAATGGATTCAAACTACAAGAAAGAAGATTCCACCTAAACATTAGGAAGAACTTCCTGACAGTGAGAGCTGTTGGACAGTGGAATTTGCTGCCAAGGAGTGTGGTGGAGTCTCCTTCTTTGGAGGTCTTTAAGCAGAGGCTTGACAGCCATCTGTCAGGAATGCTTTGATGGTGTTTCCTGCTTGGCAGGGGGTTGGACTGGATGGCCCTTGTGGTCTCTTCCAAACTCTATGATTCTATGATTCTATGCAGGGCCGGAGCTGCCATTTAGGCCAAGTAGGCGGCCGACTAGGGCGCGAAAATGGCGCGGAATGGTGGGGGCGCTACGCTGCACCGCACTCCTGGCCTGCCTGAGTTGCGCCCGCCGCGCTGCGCTCCTGGCCCTCCTGCGCCCGCCCACTTCTCCAGCTGGCTGGCGACCCGGCCTTGGGAGGCTGAGGCAGGCGCTGCTGCTGCTGCTCTGTCATGCGTCCTCCCTCGTTTCAGCCAGCGCAGGCGCAGCAGCAGACAGCAGCAGTTTCCCTCCTTGGCGCCTGTCCTAGAGGTGTTTGGCTGCTGCTGCTGCTGCTGCTGGCGTGGAGGCGGAGCTGCTGACTGGATTCGACGCGAGGCGACGACGGCAAGGTAAAGGCAGCTGCAGGCTGGGACACAGGTGGCGGGCAAGGGAGAGGGGAAAGCCCTCTTTCTAAAAATAGGCAGCGGCGCCACTACTTCCACAGGTAACTCGCTGCTGGAGCCTCCAGCGCAGCTTTGCAAGTGAGCTGCGAGGCTGCGAGGCTGAGGCTGTGCACGCCTCACGTTGAAGAGGGAGCCTGCCTGAGCCAGCTCCCGCAGATCAATTGTCTCCAGTCTCCGTGGAAGCCCGTTCGCTGCCTTTCCCTCATTGGATCTGTCGATCACTTCCCCGATCACTTCCCCCCTCCTGGCTGCTGCTGCTGCTTGAGGCTCTCTTCCCCTCTTGCGGGGAGGGGTCTGGGGAGGCGAGGGGGGTGGAGAGAAACGTTTCATTCAGGCTAAACTGGCAGTAATTTAATCCGATCCCTCTGCTGAGAACAGACAGCAGTCGTGGTCCTCTAGAAATTCAGACAGATCCCCCTGCCCCTCCACCATGTTTTTGGTGTAATACAGATTAAGCCAAATCGCATCGAGGAGCCCCCTTGCCATGTTGTTGCTGGGAGTTTGCCTTGCCCGGTAAGTACGGCTGAGGTGTGACAGCGCAGGTCTAGCCGTGCCTGCTCAGAAGTAAAGTAATGAATCGCCATTCATTGTGGTTTATCTTATTTGTCTCAAGCCTTGCGCACCGATGAGGCGCAGAAGCCCCTTGTGCGAGCAGGCAGGACCCCGCCCGCCTCTCCCCTGCCCTCTGTCCCGCCCACCTCTCTCCTGATTTCTCCTTTTTTCACTTTCCCCTCTTCGCCTCTCCTCCTCTTTATGGTTTACCTGTTTTCCCCATCCCCCTTTTCCCTCCCTTCCCCCCCTCGGTCACATCTTTTTCCAGCCTTTCTTTTCTCTTCCCCACTTTCCCCACTTACCAAATTCTATTTTCCTCTCCTCTTTTCCACATCCTTCCTTCCTCTCTTTCTTTTTCTCCTTCCTTCCTTCCTGTCTTTCTTCCTCTCCCTCGTTCTTATTCTTTCTCTCCCTCTCCTTCTTTCTTTCTTCCTTCCTTCTTCTCTCCCTCTTTCTTTTTCTTTCCTTCTTTATTCCCTTCCCTCTTTCCTACTCTTCTTTCTCTCCCCTCTTTCCTCCCTCTTTCCTCCCTCTCTCTCCCCTCCCCTCCCTCCCTCTTTCCTCAGAAACATAGGGTGCTGCTTTATACTGAAAGCAGACCATCTATCTCAGTGCTCCCTACACTGACTGGCAGCAATGGCTTTCCAGAGTTTCAGGCTGAGCTGAGGTCTCTGTCCCGCCACCCCTACCTGGGCCCTGGAACTGGAACTGTTAACAAAAATTGCAAAGGAAAAGGCACGTAAAATAAGATTTTGATTTGCTTGAAATTGAAACATTAAAGAGACTTAAATTTCAGCATCACATTTAACATTTTTCAAAGTGATTTCTGTGCTAAAACTGTGTTCTGTTTGAGAAAATAAATCAGAAATTGTTTTATGACTTGTTTTCACAATTTTTAAAAAATAAATTAGCAATTTCAAATTCTGTGCTTTTCATTCTTCCTATAATACATCTGTGTTTGAAATGTAATTGGCGGGGGGGGGGGCCAGAAGGTGATCTTGCCTAGGGTGCAAAAAATCCTAGCACCGGCCCTGATTAATTGCTTGAAACTAGAGAGTTCTGTGCTAAAGCAGAGTCAGGATATGGTACTGTGAAACTCCTTGTTTTGAAAGGGGTGATGTAGTCCAACAAGTCACCTCTTTAACTAGATATGATATATGTTATTTCTTAGCATACAGTGCTATCAATATGCTAATAGCACCCAGCCCTATCTCTGTTTCTTCAGTATTAGAAGAGGCAGGAAAGCTCCTGGAGACAGTAATCGGCTGGATGGGAAGATAGACAGGGATAGATGGCTCCCACTTCTGAGATCTGGTAGGGTTGGCCATTCTAGATAGGATGGGACTGAACTTCCAGGGATAGGTTGCTAAAAGCATCATTGTCACTTGAGGCCCAGGTGAGCTCAGTGGTGAAGATTGTTGATGGCCAGCTTCAGTTAGGGCGATCTACTGTAGTGCACTCTGCATTGGGTTGCCCTTGAAGATGATCCAAAAGTTACAGTTAGCACAGAATGCAACAGCCAAGGGATAGCAAGTTACATGTGATAAACATCACTCTCAAACAGCTCCATTGGTTGCCAGTTATTTTCCAGGCCCAATTCAATGTCTTCATGTTGACATTTAAAGCCCTGAATGGCCTGGGGCTCATATATCTGAAATAATACATTCTCCTTTATCAACCTGCCCCTGCGTTAAATGAAGTGTGTGACGAGGAGGCCCTTCTTGGTGGTGGCTCCACAACTATGGAATTGTCTCCCCACTGAAGTGCCTCTCACCTCAACCTAATTTTTTTTTAGATGCCAGGTAAAACCCCACCTTATTTCTCAGGCTTTTAGAGGCTGATGAGTTACATCATATTGTTGTTTGTTATGTAACTTACGAGAATTCTTTTAACAATTCTGTTTATCATGTATTATGTATTTACATTAATTTTTGCAAACATCCCTGTGACTGTTTCGATGAAGGGTTGTAT
This sequence comes from Lacerta viridis, assembly GCA_900245905.1. Lineage (NCBI taxonomy): Eukaryota > Metazoa > Chordata > Lepidosauria > Squamata > Lacertidae > Lacerta > Lacerta viridis. The sequence continues at coordinate 9,593 of OFHU01000164.1, read as the reverse complement.
TGCAATCTCAATGAATGAATGAATGAATGAATGAATGAATGAACTAACGAATGAACAAAATACAGTCCCCCATCAGCTTTGCCCCCGAAACCCTCCTCAAGTGTATAATTAAATTTAATAGGAGCCACCAACATTTTCCAGCTGCCATGGAAAATTACTTATGTCTAATCAGTGCTCTGGCTTCAAGCGATAATGGCTTTCATTTCCTTGTTCTCCATTATTTATCTCTCACCTTCGTGCAGCCACCTGATCTGGCTTTGTATCATTATGAAAAAGAAAGATCATGCAGGAATAGCAAGAGAGGAGAGTGCGTGCTCTGCAGAATCACGTCAGCTTCACCGTGGCCTTTTGTTAGAAAAAGGACCCCCCACAGTGCCACTGATTCATATCCATGAAATCGTGAGGGCCACTTTGGAAGTTGGGAGGGAGCCAGTGGGTTGCAGGTAGCTGGCATGTTGGCCTGACTCATGGGTTCTTACCATGGAAATGCTGCTTGTATATTTCCAAAGCAAGGTCCCTGTTCCATTAATAGCTGTATGAAATGGGCATAGCTGCGAATAACAAGTGGGGAGAACATGGTTATTCATTCATTCATTCATTCATTCATTTGTTCATTCATTACATTTACCACCTTTATCGTCTAAAGATCTCAAAGTGTTTTACATGCTTCTCCTGCATCCTCACAACAACCCTGTGAGGTCTCTCTCCAACACTGTGAGTTTCTCTTCTTATCTGAGTCTGAAGTGGGGTCCAAGTCCTCCTGACAGCTCATGCTGCTGGAGGAGCTGCTCATCTTGCCTTATCCCTGCAGGGCATCTAAAAAAACACCCTCTTTGGACGTCCTCCTCTGACTCTGATTGCAAAACTACAAAGCAGGCAAGGCACATCCCTTGCCTGCCTATGAGACACAGCTGAATAGATGCCTACCTGTCATTCAGGATGCTCAAAACTATTTCTATCTAGGGCAGCACAAGGATCACCAAAGGCGCTATATACGCGGGAACTGCTTGACAAATGGCAGGACACAGTGTTCCAGTGGCAGGAAGGTGAAAATTAAGAATCTGTTAGCTAAGGGAACCAAAAGAATGTAGCAAACAGGGGGTGAGGCGCCTGCAGGCCTCTGTTCCTGAGATGGCACAGCAGCTTAAAGCATCCCAAGAAGACCTCTTCCTTATCCCACCACCACCCACCTCTGTGCATCATCAGGTCTCCTGCTCAGGTTAAAATGAAACAAATTCTACATGTCCTTATGCTAAGGCAGGAAACGGATGCATGAATTCATTATTACCCATGCATAATTTAGGTATTATTTGCATACCATAAACAAGCCATCATTCTAATGAAATGTCAAGCAGACTGGGGTGTTAATGAGAGTAAAAGGAACCAGTGAGAAGAACAAAGAGGCTGCAATGAAGGAGAGCCTTAGAACCACATTTGCCTTTGCTGTTGCTTCATAAACAGAATGGATAATTGGTAGGAAATGCACTCGTTATCTTGACTTTAAATGCCACTGACTTTGGCAGCAAGGAGAGAATGCTCTCCATAACCTAGCCCTGTGCTGGTGTGGAGAAGAACCTACCCCCCAAAAAATCAGCTAGGTTATGGAGAAGCTGAAACAACATCAGCCCATATGAAGCCCTTCACAATGTGGGTCTGCGAAGGCCAGCCTTGCCTCTCTCCAAGATTCCAGAAGAGATCATGCGGTTCAAGAATGCAAGAAAAGCCTGGCTGCTGGATCAAGCCAAAGAACGTAAGAAGAAGCTGCAGGATAAGGCCAATGGTCCATCTAGTACAGCCTCCTGCTCTCACAGCTGCCAACCAGATGCTCAAATGGGAAACCCTCAAGCAGGACTTGAATGCAGCAACCACTCTCCCCATCTGTGAGTCCCAGTGAATGGCATTCCAATAATAATAATAATAATAATAATAATAATAATAATAATAATAATAATTTATTTACCCTGCCCATCTGGCTGGTTTCCCCAGCCACTCTGGGCAGCTCCCAACAGAATAATAAAAACACAATAAGGCGCTTTTATAAAACTCAAAATGCCAGGGAGTGAGCCCAAACTCCATCCTTATTGAAAAGCCCCTCTCCCTTCTTCCCTTCTCTAATTTCTAGGTTTCATAGCAGAGGAGCTCTGTAGTGGAACTACCTTCTTTCCAGCTGTTTAAACCAAGAAGAATCTTGGATGTGCTGCCTTGCTTCTGACTGAGCATATCTTGCAACCCTTCAAAACATCTGTTGGCTTGAAAGGGCCTTGCAGGTTCACTTCCTCCCAACACTGAGTTTCCCGGCTTGTGTTTCGGACACATGGATAATGAGGCAGCCAAGAAGAGATGCTTAAATGGTCAAATGTATCATATGAAACACAGGCCATGGGACCTCTGGAAGACACACATTTCATACTTGCATCTCACTCTCCTGGGGTTAGTTTCAGTGTCATTTCCAACTGTGTTCTGGCCACATCTGTACACATGTTACCAAAGCACATGCCAAGGTAGCAGAACAGGGTTGCCAAGCTCTTCGGGACCAACAGCACATTTGTAAATGTAGGTACCACACACACACACACACACACACACACTGCAACCTGCTCCATTAGCTGCATATAATACTTGTTTCAAGCTTAATTTCAGTAATAGGAGGACACCCTGTGGGCACCAGGGAAAGCTTCTGAGGGTGCATGGGTGCCCTGTTGGGCTGGGTGTTCATCAGTATGCGGATGATACCCAGCTCCACCTCTCTTTTAAATCAGAACTAGTGAAGGTGTGTGTGAGTGTCTGGAGGTGGTTGGAGGGTGGATGGCAGCTAACAGATTGAGGTTGAATCCTGACAATACAGAAGTCTTGTTTTGGGAGGTCAGGGAGTGGACAGATGTGGGGGACTCCCTGGTCCTGAATAGGGTATCCGTGCCCCTGAAGGACCAGGTGTGCAGCCAGGGAGTCATTTTGGATTCACAACTGTCCATGGAAGTGCAGGTCACCCCAGAACTGGCTCTACTGAACATCTTCCAATATCATAATGACCATTCACATTATGCAGAGCTTATAACCCACCCTACTCTTAGCAGCCAGAAGCCTCATAGCCAGACACTGGAGAGACCTGTCAGGATTGAACATGGACCAGTGGTATTAAATTGTATGGGAAACGGCCTTTCTAGAAAAGCTAACCAATAAACTGAAACTGACACAGGGACAAATAGAAGAGGATGCTTTCACTCCAGTATGGCTCCCCTTTATCACATATACAGCCCAACAAGACAATGACAAGAATCCACAGACAGTGTTAGTTGATGCTGAGAAGGCCTTTGATAATCTATCTTGGAAATCCCTAAAAATGGTTATCGACTTATCTGAAATGGGAGAATGCTATGCCTGGGGTAAAAAACCATCTATGAAAAACAAAAAGCCAACTTAATCATAAACAATGAAAAAACAATTCATTTTTCTATAGACAAAGGAACAAGGCAAGGCTGCCCCCTCTATTATTTATACTAACACTAGAAATACTAAAATCAGAAATAAGAAGGGAAGAAGAAATTAAAGGGATATCGCTGGGGAAAAAGTCCTTCAAACTAAAAGCCTTTGCGGACGACTTAATATTAACATTAGAAGATCCAATAAACAGTATTCCTAAAGCTCTAGAAACCATAACAGAGTATGGTAAGGTCTCTGGGTTTAAACTCAACAGACTAAAAACAAAACTCATGGTAAAAAAAAAAATCTACAGAATCAGGAAAAAAGGAATTGGGGGATAGAACAAGGTTGGAAGTAGTGAAAAAACCCAAGTATTTGTGGATAGAGATTACAATGAAAAATTTAAATTTGTTCAAAGATAATTATACAAGGATCTGGAAAGAAATTAAAAGAGACTTGGATATCTGGTCAAGACTGAAATTATCTTTCTGGGGAAGAATTTCAGTGATAAAAATGAATATACTTCCCAAGCTACTCTTCCTCTTCCAGATGATTCCAATAATAACAAGAAAAGACTGTTTCGAGGAATGGAGGAAGGCTTTGAATAAAATTTTGAAGCAAGGAAAGAAACCTCGTATCAGGCATAAACATCTAATAGATAGGAAAGAGGAGGTTTTGCACTTCCAAATTTTAAAATCTTAAGCTGAGTGCTTAATATGGTTAAAAGACTTGATTCTGCTGGAAAATTTAGACATCCTGGACTTGGAGAGTTTCGACAACGGATTTGGGTGGCATGCCTACCTAGGTTACAACAAGGCAAAGGTCCACAAAGGCTTCACGAATCACATCATTAGAAGCACTTTATATAAGGTGTGGAACATATACAGCATGATTGCTGTCACCATTAGAAGTGTTTTCAGTTAAAAAGATAAATATGTCAGGGAATTGGGCAATGTATAACAAACTAGTAAGACAAGAGCAGGGCCAGCTAAAATTGAAAACATTTGAAGAAATTAGGTACCATTTCACGGGCTGGCTCCAATATCATCAACTAAATAATGTTTTTACCTTGGATTAAAAATCAGGCATTGAAAAAGAAAAATCAAAATTACAAAAAGTATTATTAGGAAGTAACAAAAATTGACTTAAGATTCACTGCCTGTTATTCTATAAAAGAGAACATGATGAAGATGTTTTATAGATGGCACATGACACCATCGAAGATTGCCAAAATCTGTAAGACCAAATCCAACCTTTGCTGAAAGTGCAGGGAAGTTGTGGGTACCATGATGCGCCTATGGTGGGGGTGCAAAAAAGTAAAAAATAATGATTGGAGCTGCATCCATGAAGAATTAAAAAAGATGCTCAGAGTATCTATAGGAAAAAACCCTGAGACATTCTTGCTGAGCATAGTTGGAACAGAGGTACCACAAGATAGGAGAAAATTTTTGCTATATGCAATCGCAGCAGCCAGAATATGCCTTGCAAAGAACTAAAAAGGAAATCACATACCTACAAAAGAGGATTGGTTAATTAAACTAACAGAGTTTACAGAATTGGCAAAATTAACTGCAGTAATAAGATATCAAACACACCAGAAATTAAGGGCACAATTGTTATGGTTTGAAGAATATATGAACAAACATTGTTCTAAAGATAACAAGCTTGTAAGGTGACATGATGTTATACCATAATAGTACTGTAAAAGAAGTAATTACAGTAATAAATGATATGCAATGTAAATAAGAACTTAAAATGACTCATGGTGGAGGGGAGCCAAATGGGTGTGGCACATCATCCTTTTTTCTTTCCTACCCTTTCCCTTTACTCTTTTTGGTTTTTGGGGTTAAGTGTGTGTACCTTATTGTTTGTTTGTTTGTTTGTTTGTTTGTTTTCAAATATGCTTAAACAAAACTTTAAAAAAGAAAGAATCCACAGAGCATACAAATCAATTTGGCTAACCTGACCCAACAAGCCCCCCCCCCAAATCAAACAAACCCCACTGCAGCAACCACAGACAACTCTCACTACCAAGGAAATGTAATAAACGAATAGAAAGAGAACCTGCCCAACTGATGCAGACACAAAAACCCACATGCACACTATACAAAAGAATAGAGCCACACCCCACCCTCCTCTTCCCCCCTCTTCTTCCCCAACCTTATACTGTACTCAACACTAGGTCTCACAACAAATGTAACTGATTGTAAGAGAGACTGTACAACCGAAAAAGAGCAAGGCATGTACTTTTGTAAACCAATAAATTAATAATAATAATAATAATAATATATAATAATAATAATACAACTCAATCACAATTAGTCTTTAATGCCTGTCATCACCCAGAAAGCTGGCTTGGGATGAAATTAGGTTTCTAGAAAGCTAAATTCTGGGGAACGGCAGAAATGTTGAAGAGCTAAACAGTGGTGGGAGGAGGAGGGTCAAGGATCCAAAGAGGGGAAGCCAGCTTGCAGCTAGGAAATGTTGGACAGGGTTTAGAAATGCCAAGGGAATATTGGAAAAACTCACTCCAAAATTTCTGATGCTGAAAAGAAAAAGAAACCATGTAGACACCTTCACAGTCATGACTTCCCCCCAAATAACCCTGGGAACTCCAGGTTGTTAAGGGTGCTGGGAATTGTAGCACTGTGACAAACTGCGGGAATGTTTAGGAATGTGGGGGAAGATATATTGTTTAAGAAATCCTATCCCAACTTGTGTTTACAAGTTCAGCAATATCAGCAGATCTAACATTCCCCTTTTAAAGTCACACAGCGAAAGCTTGCTTAGATTTGTTTGAATCTCCTTAAAATAATGTCCTGGTATTTTCCCCTTTATCCCTCTCAAAATAAGACAATACACAGTCTTCTATAAAAGATATAAAAAGAGTTTACTTACAATCATCAACTGATCACAATAAGATCCCAGTAGAGGCAGACTTAAACTTAGTAAAAGTTACATGTGGTGGCTATCTCCATAAGGGAGAAGGCCTCTTTGTCTTCTCTTGGCTGGAAGCCAAGAGGAGCATCTTTGCTCTAGATGTTGCTCTGTTGAGAACGTCGTCAGAAAGAGAAAGATGGAGTCTGACCCTTGTGCTTTTGTTAACCTGCACAGGTGAGGCCACACCCATCTCCAGTTACCCACAGGAAGTTGTCTCAGTCTAGGTAAACAGGAAATTATGGCTGGAGGACTGAGACACCCTTCATGTCTAGGAATGTTGTATTTGACTGCTCCCATGTTTCACATCCCACACAAACAACAGGACTCCTTGTGGGGTGTGGAAGGTCCCCTAACAAACCTTGCATTGTTGCAAATAAGCAGTGCATGGAGGTGCTTGGAGCATGTCTTGAGTTTTCAGCCACATTTGGTGTGATGGTCCAACCTGTGCCCCAGCTGTTGTTGCACTAAAATTCCCATTATGCTGCTCACATTCATTTAGCCACCACACAAAAATTATGCCAGCAGCTCAAAGTGGATTTTTGGTGATTAACTGCCATAAAAAGTTTGTGATAATACTGGGGCTTAAATAATAGAGAACCACAGCATGGCTTGTTTTGTGCAGACCACCACCGTGTCCACAACAGCCGCCGCAGGGCTCATACACTCACTTCCACTCATCCAGTACCTAGAAAGCATGGGTCCAAGTTGTTTTCCCCTTGCTCCACTCCTATCCCAGGCAAAGCTGCTAGATCAGAGCAAACATCAATGCGGAGGAAACCCAAACTGCTATGTTCCAACAGAATGCTAAAGGGCGGCTTCCCCCAGGAGGGAGCAATGGAACAAGAGGAATTATGGATAAGCCCTTGAGTGAGGCACCTTGGGGTTCAGTCTGCACACTCTGAACAAGATGGCACTGCCCTGGCTTTCTCTATGAATCATTCTCCCTTACTGTATCTGTTTTTATCGGTACATAGGAAGAGCGGACAGTTGTGCTTCCATGGTGACCGTGCTGAAGCAATGTCAAGGATGGAGTCAGCTTTCATTCCAGCAGAGAGATTGCTCTTGGCAGTTGCCTCAATCCATATCGCCATCAATCTGAGACATCCGCCTGAACTGCATCCCCCCCCCACTCGCCCACTGCATCTCTTGGGGAAAAAAACATTCTCAGCCTGATAGGGCTGGTCAGCCCAAACAAAGCCCCCTGTGTGTGGTGCTGCAGCGATGATGACGCACAATTCCCATCAAAATGGGGTTCTTTTATTAATTATGCAAAGCAGATGTAAGCAAATCCCAACAAAGCCATTATTGAAAAGGTTGCTCTTTCCTCACAATCCACAAGTTGGCTGTAAGTCACCCCCCATTCCCACAAACCACTTTCTTTTTCTTGCACCCACCAACAAACACAACTGGAGTCATAAAGCTGACATTTTTAAAATGGAAGATTGCAACCTTTATTGTGACTTGATGAGGAATTACGCTGAGATTTTTGATCCTATTAAGTTGTGACCCTGTAACAATTTGGCATGATTTGTTTGGCATTCTATTCTGCAGGGTGTGAACATCCCTCTCTCCCTCTTTGATCTGAACGACATCTATGAACTTTAGTAGTTGCTGGGGGAACCGAACCGGGGGGGGGGGCAAGGCAGGGAAAGATGAAAAACTCAGTTTTCACAAGAAAAAAAGCCAGGGTAGTCTACCTTTATCATAAATTCACGGAAGAGAAAGCACATTCCTCCTGGGTTTACCACCTTCATATCCATCATGCTCACTTCCCTCTAAGACAGGAATGAGGAACCTGCATGGACCTCCAGAAATTGTGTGGACCTCCCACAGAGTCGTGGTCTGGGGTGATGGGAGCTGGGAGTCCAAGAAAACTTGCAGGGCCACAAGACGCCCCCCCATCACCTATCCTCTGTCAAGTTTGCACCATAAACTTGACCCTGTTAATAATATTTGCCTGCCACACCTCAGATGCCAGAGGCATCCTTAGCAGTGTCCAAGCCCCACCAGTAGAGGGTGTTTCTCAGCTGCCCCCAAACTGAGTAGACAAAGGGACCACCTTCTAGTCGGATGAATTTATATGAGGAGGAGGAGTTGATATTTTATTTAGCAATTATTCTTTCTCTTTCTTACTTGCAAGAGAATGCAAATACCCATTTCAGAAGTTAAAAACCTCTATCCGTGCACAGCTTATCTATAGAACCTATTGGGACAAGGTTGCATAACCTTATGGAACAATTATTATATCCAGGACTGCTTTAGTAGAGTTGGAGTATCTTCCCGTTTCTCTCTTAGCAAAGAAATCACTCTCAGGCTGTTTACGTAAAACGAGAAAATGTGAGGTTAACTCACATCAAAAGTCTTGCCAGTTTTCAACAGATACAATGATAAAAATCAGGTAGACAGTAAGCCATAAAAATTACAAAAGGTTCATAGCCCAGTTCAAAACAGAGTGTGCTCTCTGAAGGAGATCTCACAGACATCCACCTACCCCATTCCAGGTAAGAAAAAGAATGTATTGTGACAGGAAGTAAGAGATAGGGATTAACCCATTTTCTTTTTCCCACCACAGGTTTGAGGGTATGAAATTATTAGAGTCCCTGCTATACAGGTTCTGAAACTCCTTGGTGCCTTTGCCCCTGTTTGTGACTGTCTAACCATCATGCGTTTGTGATTTCACCTGCACATCCTCCCATACTTCCCACAGGAAGCCACCTTTATGGGTGTTTGTACACAAAAGGGACCCTCCTCAGACTCCAGGGAGCATCTGCTTCACACAAGGCAGATGTGAACTCCACATGGGAAGACAGAGACTGCTGTGTGAAGTAGCTTCACATGCCTGAGATGAAATACAGGGCACATTTTAAACTGGATCTGTTTTCTAAAATACTACATTTTCTAAAATATTCTGCGAGCATCCTTATTCAGCAGGGGCTGTGGCACAAACAGCAGCTTTCAATCAGGTCCTCACTCTTGCTCAGAAGCAATAGCATGTGTCCCCCCTCCTATAGAAAACTTTCACACACATACACACACCAAAAAAGCCCACTTTTCCTGAGCTAGTCCATTCACATCAAGCTTATTTCGGCTTATTCATGACAACCTGCAGGGATTTAATCTCTTGCAGGGTGCAGGCTGTTGAGAACCAAATGCCACATTTGCCCACTTGCTGCTGGAAGCCAGCACTTTTGGAAACAAGTCTCCATTAAGTGTTGGATTATCCCATTGTCCTG
>OFHU01002746.1:0-35746 GCA_900245905.1 Lacerta viridis | reverse complement strand
GGAGAGTCCTTGAGATTGTGGGCTATGCCAGGGAGTGGAAATCTGTGATCTTTCCCATGTTGTTGGACACCAGCGCCCATCACCCCCTGAGCATTGGCCATGCTGGCTGGAGTTGATGGGAGTTGGAGTCAAACAACATCTTGAGGTCACCATGTTGTTTTGTTTCTGGGTAACAGAGAAGGTCTGATGGAGCCCTTCAACCTCGAAGGCTGAATTGAACCTCCAGCTACCATTTACTTACCTCTGTGGCAGGATAAACATATCACATTCTCTTTGGTTTGACAAGTGTTGCTTCTGTCCTGATTCATATCTTCTGGCCCACAGACCTGCCTGAGCTTCAAATGATGGCACCATGCCTCATAATGAACAACAACGATTGTACAGACCCAGCCAAATCCGGTGAAAAATGAAAATGTTCATTCTTCTACTCGTTCTTGTGGCAACAGTGCAAGCCAAGAAGAATATGAGTGGAGAACCACAAGATGGTGTCTGACCAGGTGACAGCATGGTAGCCCTTCTGTCACCTGCCTCACATTCCTTGCCATAGTCAAAACAAAATAAAAAATAAAAAAATTCCTTCCAGTAGCACCTTAGAGACCAACTAAGTTTGTTCTTGGTATGAGCTTTCGTGTGCATGCACACTTCTTCAGATACACTGAAACGGAAGTCACCAGACCCTTATATATAGTGAGAGTGGGGAGGGGTATTACTCAGAAGGGTGGTGGGAATGGGTGATTGGCTGATAGGTGTGGAAAACCTGTTGACAACTGTTAACGACTGCAATTGGTCTTACAGGAAAAAGCAAGGGGTGAGATGGCTAAAGATAGCTTTGTCATGTATAATGAGATAAGAATCCAATGTCTTTGTTCAGACCAGGTCTCTCCATGGTTTTAAGTTTGGTAAAAGGTAAAGGTAAAGGGACCCCTGACCATTAGGTCCAGTCGTGTCCGACTCTGGGGTTGCGGCGCTCATCTCGCGTTAATGGCCGAGGGAGCTGGCGTACAGCTTCCGGGTCATGTGGCCAGCATGACTAAGCCGCTTCTGGCAAACCAGAGCAGCACACGGAAATGCCGTTTACCTTCCCGCCGGAGTGGTACCTATTTATCTACTTGCACTTTGACGTGCTTTCGAACTGCTAGGTTGGCAGGAGCTGGGACCGAGCAACAGGAGCTCACCCCGTCGCGGGGATTTGAACCGCCGACCTTCTGATCAGCAAGCCCTAGGCTCTGTGGTAATTAGTTGCAATTCAGAAACTTCTCTTTCCAGTCTATTTCTGAAATTCGTTTGTAGTAAGACAGCTACTTTGAGATATTGTATAGAATGTCCTGGGAGACTGAAGTGTTCTCCTACTGGTTTCTCTGTCTTGTGATTCCTGATATCAGATTTATGTCCATTTATCCTTTGGCATAGGGTTTGGCCTGTTTGTCCAATATAGAGAGCTGAAGGGCACTGTTGGCATTTGATGGCATACACAATGTTAGAAGATGAGCAATTAAATAGTCCTGAGATGGTATGTTTCCTCAAGCTAGCCTGTTTCCTTGGGTATGGTGGATGACGAAGCCTTGTCACAAGAGCTGGAATAGGATTCAATAGCCTGTCCAGTCAACCCAACTCCTGAACATGGAATGGAAGTGGGGGGGGAGTCACCATCTTGTCTCAGGAAGCAAAATGTCTTAGGCTTTCACCATCCTTGTACACTCTACCACAAGAGCATGCTGGGTGGGAGTTTTGGTACAAAACTTTGGGAAGACACCAGGTTCAGTGAGGCTGACTTAGAAACTTCAACTTGTTGGACAGTTTCAGCTGCTGATTTTGCACAGTGCTGATTCCTTCTTTGCTTAAAGAAGACCCGACACCAGAGCACCCACAATCTTCTGCCCATTCTGTTGTAATCAACAGGAATATAGGCAGATTAAACACCAGAGACTTTAAATGTTTTCATGTTGTTATTTTTCCTTCACTGGTACATTTTTATTTGCAACGAGGTTTCGTTTGTCTTAAATATAGGAATGGCACTAAAATCTCTCGCTGTGATGCAGTTGCCATAACTGTTGTGCAAGATCCAGGGGCGTTCCTAGCCCCTTGGCTGCCCGGGGCGGGAAGCCAAGAGGCACCCCTGGGGGGCGGGGCATCGCGGCGCGTGCGTGCGTCATGACGTCATGACGCACGCACGGCGACGCCCCGCCCCCGGGGTATGCCGGGCGGGGGCTTGGGGGCCTCGGCGGGCTGCAAAGAGCCCCGAAGCCGCTGCCGTAGCGCAAAGGGGTGCCAGGCTGCGGCTTCGGGGCTCTTTGCAGCCCACCGAGGCTCCGGAAGCGGCGGCCCGGCATCCCCGGGGGCGGGGCATCGCTGCGTGTGCGTCATGACGCACGCACACGCGGCGACGCCCCGCCCCCGGGGATGCCGGGCCGCCGCTTCGGGAGCCTCGTCCGTGCAGCGCTGCTGCTCCCGGGGTGACGGAGGGAGCGGCGGCGCGTGGGAGTGGTGGGAGGGGCCGCCGCTTGTCACCCCACGCGCCGCCGCTCCCTCCGTCACCCCGGGAGCAGCAGCACCGCACACACCCGCCTAGGGGCGGCACGAGGGGCGGCCCGCCCCCACCGCCCCCACCCTACGACGCCCCTGGCAAGATCCATTTAATGTAGTCAGGCGCACATTTAGAGTTCTCCAGTTTCTCCTACGTAGACTTCATAGCTTTGTATCTGATGGCACAATTGGAAGGTAGCTTGTGCAACTACGGTAATCTTTCTTTCCACCTTCTCCCCCCCCCCCGACTCTCCAGAGTGTTGGGAGGGGGTCTTGAATAGGGTTGGAGGAGAAATTTGATTTCAGTATGTATTTAAAAAATCACCTTTTGCAAAACAATATGCAAACTGAAACACAGCTCCCTTTTGAAATTCATACTTGTCAGAATTTTGTGATGCAGTTCTGCAACCAATCTTTACAAAAATGCATATATTAGGGGGAGGTTTTGCACAGAAATGTAGATATTAGTAAAAACCGTATTTTTTATAAACACCGCATTCGTGGGAAATAACTTGCAAATAACTTGGGGGCGAATCTACAGTAAAATGCTTGTGAAATTTCATGAGAATCTGTAAAGACCAAACACAAGTTGCTTCAAAATGTGAAGAACTGAATTAAGGACTAGTAAAATGAGAAACAGAGAGAACCAAAATTGACAGATCCTTCCTTCCCTAGTCCTGAGCAGAGTAGACTCTCACACAAAACTGCAGTGGACCGAGAGAAAGAGACCTTGCATCAATACCACTCGAAACCATGCAAGGCTCCATGACGTGTCTTTCAGCAGGCCAGGAGGATAAAAACATCAGCTTCTCCAGGCCGAGCGCCAACAATCATAAATCAAGTCCGGCACTCTTCTTCTGCGTAGCTCTTGCTGGCTGCTTCCTTTTGCAGAGTATATGCGCAACGAGATGTTCGAAGTGAAAAGTTGTGTCTCAGATAAGGCTTCTTGAGACAGGTGCTCAGTCTAATCTAAAGCATTTTATTGTACAAACAAAGGAAAAACAGTTACAGCCTGGAGAGAACTCCATTTTGCTTCCTCCAGCCTACAGAAACACAACAGCAATAACAATATACACAAAGGAACACCCAAACGTTTGTGGAGCATCCAATGTCAGAACGTACTTCCTGTGGACTGTTAACTCTGTATTAACCAGAAACCACTACACTCCATTCCTCAATTCTGCATGAGTGCACCCTCCGACTGCAGTCCTATGTGACACTGTTAAGGGACTCTGTGACTCTCTGGAGAGATTTCGCAGGGATACAGGGAGCGTTAGGGAGCCTGGCTGGTAGTTGGCAGGGTAGACCGGGTTTACAATCTGCCTTCTGCTTACATAGCCGTTAGACGCAACCCATAATGATAATTTTGGTATTCTGAGAATCTTTAAGTCATATATCTTTCAGCTACCCAGCTGACCTTGTCGCCAAGATTTTCTTACAGAAGAATGCAAAGTTTTTAGCAGCATAAAAGTCCATTGATTTTTTGCCTCAGGGTTTTACTTCCAGTTATCACAAACAAGAACAGATCAAGGCAGCTGAAGGCAGTTATGCCCAAGCAGATTTCATTGACAGAATTCAGTCGCTTGTCATTTGCATGCTGAATGAAATAAATCCGAAAAAGGTGACTAGGGAGGAAGCAAAACATTAAGATCCCTATAAAGAACAAGCTTTTCAGCTGCGCCCAAAACTCTTGATGTGACCAAAGGGATCCTGAAAGGGTTTTCACCACCTTTTGAATCATGAACACTTGTAAGCCCAAGAGGGTGCAAATTATTGCAACCATTACAGCAATTATAATGTAGTTGACTGCTTTCACTGGGTCACTGTTGAACTCCTGGTGAAATTCAAAACACATTCCATTTGCATAAACCCCAGTTTTCCCATACCAGCACAATATTACTGGCACCACAATGACAATAGCCAGAATCCACACAGCTATGCTGGTTGCCACAGCATGCAAATTCCTGTAGAATTCCACTTTGTCCTTCCACTGAAAGAAGATAAGGCACCTGATTACCAAGAAAATCAAATAGAACAGGAAAGTGAGGTACATGTGGAAGTGTATCATTCCGCTCACAACTTTGCAAAAGGGTGTTCCAAAGATCCATTTTTTGGTGGCGTAGTAATACAGGCGAAATGGCACAGTCACAAGGAAGAGGCTGTGGACTCACTATTTGATTCTTGTGTGCGCGGTATTGTAAGTGCTATGAAAATGGACGAAAAAGTTGGCAGAGGATAACGGAAGGATAGCAGCTGCTGGACTACAGTAAGTCTCTGTGTGTACATTGGGGTTTCGAAAATGAGAGTCATGTGAATATTGATTATGGCGCCGGATAGCAGGAAATACTCGTGATGGAAGTCACAGTGCCTATACGAAAGTGATTCACCTTTGAGTGGGACTCACAAACACCGATGTTACGATAAACCGATCACATATATAGTGTAAGACTGTGATTGTGATAATCAGGAGCAGCATAAAGGGAACTTGGAAAACTTGTTATTGAAGCTATGAAAGGATTCAGTGGCCGTTTCTCAATAGGACTTTCTCGTGATTGGTGGTGACAACGCCTAGCTAAGAACGTTCTGTTTAAAATGCACCCAAGCTATGTAGAGCAGAAACGTTTCTCTCTATATGACTGGAACCTTGGTCGGTCAGTAGTTGGGTGCCGCATCTATGTAGGATGAGAAGAACCAACAGACGTTCATGTAAGTTTCCTCAGATATAAGGCAATGTTGAGAGGATGATTAAAGTACAAAGTTGCTTTTGTGAAGCTAAAGGAGTAAGTTCGTGATGGATAACCTGTATGTTGCATATGTGTTGCATCAGGTGTAAGTATTTCGAGAGCTACTTAAGGTCGTCTAGGTACTTATGACCTCGGAGTGCCGCGCCCACACACATGGATAATGTAGAGTTATGGTTTGCCCTACACCTTAGATGATTGTAATCCGTTAAAAAATAGCATATGGAGGCAACAAGAAGGCTCTAATTAGGTTCCTTATACATTCATTTATATTGGTATTGTATGGTGGGGGCTTGTACGTATTTTTATTGTAGAGTTTTAAATATGAGAGCAATACTAGGTGAGGGATATACTCGGAAGCTTAGTATGCATATGAAATGAAATGAGATATGCTAGGACTGTTAGATGGGTTTTTCTCTCTCAGTTCCGTGAGCGATAGATTGTGTATTTCAGTTCCTGTAGTAATAATTGTGCACAACTTTCTGTACTCCTTCCCGTACCTAGTGAACAGCGTCCCCTTATTATTGCTCAACTTCTGTTCTTCAAGCTCCTGTGTTATTGCTCATTTGTATTCTCCTACAAAAACAGCAGGCTCACCAGCGCGACACTGCATGATAGCGGGCATAGCATTAACGCAGTGGTTAGAAGGGGAGTGGTCTGAAAATGCTGCTAGTCCCAAGGCACGAGTGAGTAAAAGGGCACACGGGCTAAAGGGTTGTGTTGTTCTGAGCCATCGCAAGGTGGACTCTTGAGTCTCGTGCACTTGGCGAAGGACACTCCTCGGGGTGTTTTTAAGCTGCGCCACCCCACTTTATGGGTGTGTACGGGAAACATGTGGTTTCGTCAGGTGGTTGATTCCAGCTTAAACCGAATGACTAGTAGTCATGGTAGTAGTTTATAATGCCTGAAACGTGCTGAGGGGTATAGTTGTTAAAATAACACAAAGAAGACAGATCACGAGGATTAATGGAATGTAGCATCTGGGGTTTGCCTATGGAATGAAACTGATGTTGTTCATCGTATCTCGACTAATAAGGGTTAGTCTGGGGACCATAGTGTGTCGGTCGTCGTATAACTTGCGCAAAAGACTTGAATAGATCGAAGGTATGTGAGCCCATATTGGTGTGGTAACTGCAAAATTGTAAATGCATGGATAATGGTGTATTAAGATGAATGCGTAATATATAATCCTGGTTGAAATGAATGGAAATTACAGAGATAAGCCTGAACATTGAAGATCTGTTTCTATAGACAAATGAACCAGTCTGAACAAGAAGATTTGGAACACAGTGTGGAAGTAGCAGAGGATGACAAACCATATTAAAATCATCAGCTGCGAGTGTGAAGTACTGCCAGGGAGCCCACACTGCTGGCCAGACATCATCTTAAATAGATTATTCACAAATATTAATAGTAAGTTGAGAACTCGAAGAGGACGACAATTACTTAATATTAAACATACGTTGGTTGCTTGCAGCAAAAGTCCAGGGCCATATGTTTGACTGACTTTTAAAACTCCCTGCATAAATGATAGATAAACCCTATTGATTGAGATCTACACATAAGCAGCAGTACGTGGTGGATTTTCCCTAACGATGATAGGCGAATACGCAGAGGGATAAGTCGGTCTTGTCACTGGAGCACATTAGACAGCTATGCTGCAAAGGCTTCAGGCTCTATCCAGGGCTGTAATTGCAATTGTTGGTCACTATATCTAGTATAGAACGTCACAGAAATGGTACTCTTGGCTGGCCTTTCCTGATCGAGTGAAATTTTGAATAACAATGAAAAGATGGGAAGATTCTTGCTATTGTGTTGAGGCTCTTCTTCCTCCCGGTCCTGTGGCGATGACACATGTACCGCGGGATGCTGACTGAGAAGTGGACGCTATCCAAGCTCAGTGAAAAGGAAACGTTCATGTAGATTATGGTGTGCGATACAGCGTAAGGTGAACAATAGCCTCGTGAGTCGATTTTCTCGCACTCCTTATGCCTCCTGTATTCTTGTAATCTCATGTGTATGCATCACATATATAATAAATACTGTCTGCATGCCTGCTAGAGTCCCTTTATAAAATCTGGAGTCACGAGTACACCCACGTTTACACCACATTTTGTATAATGTGTTGTATCCGGTCATACTGCTAGAATTGGAGAGACATGTCAGGCTAGGCCTGACTAGGATCTTCACGGGAAAACTGGGCTACTCCCACCTTAGCAGAAGTCATGCCCTACGACTTCACTCACAACGACCTAAAAGCTCTTTTTCACTTTGAACAATAGGACAGTAGGCCGCGCCGCTACGTTTAATTTGTTAGGCGCTTTATAAGGAGTACATAACTATCGAGATTGGTAAGACTGCTTTGTTCCAGATAGTTACCTAAACAAACCCACAAGTGAGTTTATTTGCGGTGCAAAGGTTTTGGGCGGTGCATCTTCGGTTTCGCCTCCTTCGGCATGTCTATTAGCCACGTTGTCGTACTTCCTGCTCTATGTCTCTATTCATCTCCTTTTATATGCCACATTTCTGGACGGAGCCATACGAATAGCTCAGAGGGTGCCTCACATGTGTCACCAAACAACCTGGGCAGTGAATGATTCAATCCCTGAACACAACGCTCAAACGCAGACGCCTTATAGCCAGGTGATGTCAGAATCTACCCATTAGTCCGCAAGCGCAATTTACACTCAGATGCTGGAACTTTCCTCAAGTGGTTGAGGGGTAGGAACCATACACATGCCTCTGAGGGCACCCAGGGTTAGTGCACCCCACTTATCTGAGCAGTGAACGGTCATTCGGTGCGCTAAGCGTTAACCTGGGACTGGCCTGTGGGACTAACTCCACTTGCTGCTTGGGCTTGCCAATGCATTGAAAGGTCGGTGGTTCGAATCCCTGCAATGGGGTGAGCTCCCGTTGTTCAGTCCCAGCTCCTGCCAACCTAGTGTTTAAAGCTGAAGTGCAAGTAGATAATAGGTACGCTCTGGCAGAAGGTAAACGGCGTTTCTGTGCACTGCTCTGGTTCACCAGAAGCGGCTTAGTCATGCTGGCCATGACTGGAAGCTATCTGCGGACAACACAGCTATCGGCCTTAAAGCGAGATGAGCGCCGCAACCCCAGAGTTGTCTCCTGGACTTTAACTGCACTCAGAGTCGTCCATGACTGGACTTAACATAAAACCAAAAGATACTCCGGAAAGTAATAGCCACTGTATAAGAAGAAATACATAGTATTCTGCGATTCCGGAGATGATGCAAATGTTATTGCTTCTCATGTGGGTGTATTATACATAGCCCCATTCCAGTATCCATTGCATTAAGGGTTGTGAAGAGGTTTTAGCGCTTTAGGTAGAGATCTTTGTGTTGAGATCAAAAATATAAAGTAAGTATCCTAATAGAAATTATCTTACATCCTTACACGAATATCGGCTTGTTTTACTCGCCATTTTAGTACTCTTGTCTGTTGCATTGGCTTGTTCTTTTCTCTGTTGCATGAACTTCTCTTGTCCGAGATAAGTGATGCAACGTGACTGATGATGTGTGATGATCTTGTAATGATTGAGATAACATGGGTCTGTTGCCTCGCACTTCAGCTCGCATTTGACCAAGCTCCACCTAATTGCGATGCTACATATCCAAGTAAGAAGGTCGTGCTCATTGTTTTCACACCTCAAGTCTCATGATGGGCCAGTCACATTACTAAGATGAGGCCAAACAAAAGAGTCCTTTTTAGAGGCTATTTTGGAGATAGCCTTAATTATGTGATATGTGAGACTTTGCTTTCCTTCCATCTTGAACCAGAAAACCTCACTTACTCGTCTGCCGAAGCTCGTGTCAAAGGGCTTGCCACCGTGTTTGTGCCGGTCTCAAAAACCCGCACATGCGTCAATAATGTCTATCATTCCAAAACTAACTAATATGATTTGGTGTATTAAATCTGTGTTTGTCTAAGTGTTTGGGTTAGGCAACTTTTAACGCCGCATCTGTGTTATAAGCAACACTCTTAGATCTCATGGGTGGACCCTTTTGTCGAGTGAATAGTCATCCATTTGGTAGTTCATGTATTAGTTCATGGCAGCGCACACTACAACCGTAGGCATGAAGTTATACTATAATATAATTATAGTCTGCTCTTATTTTTAGCATTATATGGTATTCATTGCTTTCCTGGAACTTAATTTAGTAAAATGACACGTGTATAGAGATCTCGCATGCAGGTTTGGTTTCAACTAAATTCGCTCGAGAACTTTCAGTGCGCAGTAGTGAGAAATTTAATCGAGATTCTGTTTCTAAAGGTATAATCCTTCCGCTAGTGTGTCGGGGTACTCTGGCAGTGCTTTCATTTTAAATATTCCTTTAAATTGCAAAGTTTGTACGAGATATTCCAGGGAGTTCAGCAAACATTTAAATTCATCTAGCTTGGGTGAAGAAAGGTGGAACAGCTCCCTCTGATCTATCTCATGCTATAACACTACCGGAAGGATATTAGCTATATTTGTTTGTCCCAACTTCAGTTATCTGGGTTTCGCACAAATAGCTGTCTAGCACATCACCGTTGCGTGCGCGTGGTGGTGTTACCCTGATTTTAACTTTTTGAAGGTAAATGTGCGCAATCGGTCCACGTACTGGGCTACAGCTAACTTTGTTCTTTGTTTCAATAATTACGTATTGTCATCGCCAACGGAAATTGGTCATAACTCTATGATGTCAAACTGATTTTTCTCGCTGAGCGAAAGGAGTGAAACGAAAAGTCGGGACGGAGTAAAGAAAATTTCCGCAGAGTTCGATTGTGCAATTGCCAGCCTTTATATATAAAAGATAACCTGGCCGAGCACACATACACCAACTGGTTGCATTGGGGCACAGAGTGATTCATTCAGATTGGCTACTCCTAGCTCGTGTAGGTCGTTGTAGGGCTCTAATACGTCGCTGTTTTCTCGATGCAACTGACACATATGCCACTTAACTTTACCTGAGTCTGGTGTAGATCGGCAATGACGTTGTGAAAGTTCTGCTTACCATCATGGTAGGGGATGACCAGTTGCCCTGGAGTATTCATGCTCTCATGGTTGTTTGGGTGGCGTGATTCTGGACGGTGGATCGTTATCAACATTTTGGACAGCGCGCCTTCCACGGCGCTGACACAGCTTGTTCACTCTAGGGTTGTGTATGCTTCGGCCCGTGCACTCGCGGATCAGATGTAGATAATAAATGTGGACTGGACAAAGCAGGGTGGAAAATGACAGAATGCCTAGAGTGTAGGAACGCGATACGTTCCCTATAACTATCATACATGTCCACAAACGCGCTGAGTGTTATATTGAGGTACCAAGCTGCCCAGAAACTTAAACTGCTGGATGTGGTAATGATCGAAACTATTTACTATGCTGGTCACATGAGGCTAAATTCTCTGTAAAACGCGAGTTAATAAAGGAAGACAATTCCAGACTAAACTGCTGGTGTGGAATGATGACAGTATTTTAGTGGCACAAGAGGAGCACATGAGGGCTCATCACCCAACAGTTTTACCTGAATTCTAGCACACATGAATCTAAGGTTACATAAAGTGCTGTGATCCTTTATTTCCCCCCCTTTTATAGAATCTCAAAAGCATTTCCCCCTCTGCATCCTGCTTCCATTCTTTTGTCCTTCCGCCACTGTTTTACAATTATATGAAGGCCATCCCAGGCTGCCGGCATCCCACATTTATGCATATATATTGTTAACCTCGTCTGTTTCTCATACCTCTCACATTTGTGCATAAGCACTTTTGGAAACCCCACTTGAGGCTCCTTTGAATTACTTGGCAAGCTATCAAATACTTTCTCTGCTTCCATTCCTTCATACACGAATCACGGTGTGAGTGTACAAGCCCCACTTATTCATCTCTTTGGTTTTTTAAAATAAACAAATAACTAAATCTGGTTCGGAGCCTTCGGCATCAATTGTGCTGTAAAAGAGATTCACGATGAAATGAAGTTTCACTTAAGGATCCCGCTTCCCCAAGGATTGTCACATATGCACAAAAGGTTTATATACCTTCACCAGGGAGGTTTTGGGTTCTGCAACCTGGCAGCTGGAAATTCTGCAAGCTACCGGTAGTTAAAGGATAGAAAGTGTGAACCCCGCCCTGCCCCCAGTCCATTCTGCCACTTCAGAACTGCACTATGTTATCTCCACCTCATTTGTATCTCTGCAGGCCTATCTTTGCAAACTAAGCAACATTTTTGTCTACCCTGTTAAGCTGAGAGAACGATCGGAGAACAGCCTGGACTCATTAATACAAATTGGGAGGGGGCACATGCAGTAACTAGTCACAGGAAGTTGACCCTAGAACTTCCCCATTCCAGTTAAGATTGGTTTATTTTTCATATAGAAAACTAAGGGCAATGCCCTAAGCTCTTCACATCATGAAGGGTCCAGGAAGTGGGTTGGGGTGAATACAAGCGAAGCAAATTGAAACGAAAAGTTAACCACACAAAACATAGTTTCCTCAAATGAAAGCACCCTAGAAATGTCCCCACCCTTTGCAAACATAACCTTGATCCTCAAACAAGTTTCTGAGCTTCTGTACAAGCCTGAGCTTTGGGAGGTCTGCAATGTGGAGGTAATTCCAGCACTGGGAATCAAAGGAGGAGCCACTGAATTTATTTGAAACTTTATTGATCAAAGCTGTCTGGTAGTATTGAAAAATAATGTCCTTGGTGGATAGGATGCATCCACGGGAGAAGTGGCTTCCGCTGGGATTACCACCACTCTTCCCCCTTCTTTCTTTCCCCACCTTCCTCCTTCACCTCTCCCACTGCTGTTGCTGCCATTACCACCATGCCAAACCCCCTCCCTTGCTGCAGCAGTTGCGGTTGCGGTAGCAGCAGCTCTTCACTGTTCTCTCGTCGGTGGTTCGATACGGCAGCAGCAGTGGCTTCGCCGCATTGCACCTGATTCCGGCTAGAAAAGCTGGCCTCTCAGTACCATAGCAGTAATCCGGCAGCATTCATACCGATCTCATTCCGTTCATTGTGCAGCAATGCCACGTTTGCTCTGCTCTCTTGGTTATAAGCATTTCCACGAGTGAGATGTTCAACACGACGGATTGGTTACTGCATCGTCCCTCTCTAACATGTGTTTCTGTGTATCTGGCGGGCTGAGCGCGCCACATCACGGGCAACAGTACATAGATGTGAGAATCTAAGGGTGTTTATTGTTAAGCAACGTTCTCAAATGAGACGACGCGTCATATACCTATGTTGGATTTGTGGCATGATAGCCAAAACTGTGCGACCTGTGGCTCATATCCACCTTTTAGATGCGGGTGCCCATTCCTATCTCGCGGATCCCACTCATACACGATAAAGAAACACACTTACCTTTTACATGAGTCACTCGATGGTTCTCGCCGTCTCTTCCCTACGCAATAGGTCTTCCTGTATACACAATATTAACTAGAATACTAAAGCAAGATTATCGCGTTACATAGTCTATAATGATGGTCTTGCAGAATCTATCCACTAGCTATGTGTTTTGAATCCTCCCCAGAGGTGACGTAATTAACGGGCATCGATTTAAATATCGCACGAGTGTGAGTACTTGCGCTTACTGGTTGAGTGAGAAGAAATCTTACTCTATTATACGAAGTAGCTTGTCCATCCTCTGGAAAGTAGAAGTAAATATTTCTTGTGAATGGGCAACAAATTTTTGCCTGACGTCGGCAATTTCTCACATACCGAAGTGTCCGCAGATCTCATGTTCCTGATCTATATAGCTTGTTTTTTCATAAGTGGGCCAAGAGTTATTGATATGATATGCATGACTAGACGCTCTCGCAATCACTCTGATCACACGTCTGTCGTGTATATGAGTTTGCTTATATTTTGAACTACAGGACTCCTAACGCATAAAAGCCAGATAGTGATTTTCTATTTCTTGTTCAGTGCTAAATGTCGATAAGTGCTCTTGTTTTGTTTTCCACAGAGTGGGAAATCCTACACAGAAGAGCATTTCGTCCTGCAGCAAGACTCTTTATGTCTATTGTCAGCATGTCAAAGGGGACCAGATATAAGAGTCGAGACTAATTCCCATTGAGCGAGGCAATAAGGAAAGGTTGTTTTACATTTGAACATGCCGAATAGAATCTGCTAGACTTTGGGGCAACAGTACTGCCATGTCAATTGTGATTTCTGTAAACAGAAGAGATCTGACCCTCGCCTATCTAGGAAGTTTCGTAGCTGTATACTTCGGAAGCATGCTGAATGTCTTGTCTTTTTTATGATAGATTGTGTGTGCTGGGTTGTGCTAAGTTTTTTACATATATATTTATGGCGGCTTGTACAGTCAGCGAATGGTATATTGTTGTCTGATGACTGAGAATCGAGAAGTATAATAGAGGATATGGTATCTTTGTGATCAGGGTGCTGACATGTAATGTCGCATGTTAGAATTAAACGAGTAGTGAGTGGCGCATATTCGTTAAGAAGAGTTTCGGTTTCATTCCAGTATTGACGTGGTGCATACTTTACATGAAGAGCGAAGAGGGTTGTTGGAAGTTAGTACTCTCTAAAGTCTACAGTGTCTTAGATGATCTGTACAAAGTAAGAAGAATAATGAATGTGGGCCAGATCTGGCCAGAGACGGAAACATCTCTCTATGCCGGTTGGTCTCCGTGTGATATGACTAACTTCTCTGATCGCCCACTGAGATCGTGAGGCAGTTTGATTTTAAAATTTTACATGCGATGTTTCTAGGGATTGGAAGGTTGATCTTGCTAATGTTGCTCATTCCGCTTTACCTGGTTTTGGTCAGATCTGTCATGAAAAGCATGTATATGGAAGGAGGCTTTGTATTCTCTGTTATCTGTGAGGGTCCCTCAAAGTAGATGTGACTATGCGAGATTGCTCTAGTTTGTATATAATCCACTTGAAGAATGGATCTAAATGTTGAACTGTCATTACAGGTCAGCGCATCTAGAGTCTACTAATGAGGTCGGTAAAATGTGTAGACATAACTAAGAAGGCTTGATAGAAGCGTCGAAAGCTGCACTGAGAGGATACTACTCAGGGCTGCCTCATCGGCGTGGGAAAGTAAAGGTAACAGTGAAAACAAAACCATCAATATATATGGATCGCACTCGATCTCATGTGCGGGAATCGACTATGTTCAAGTGCTAGCAGAATCCATGCCTTTTTATTACTCTAGGTTCGTAAAGGTGGTTGTTCTATAAACAATTAATAACCCTAAAGACCAAATTAAGCAATTGACTGTGCTGTTTTGAGGATGAACGAGTCGAATTTTGTCTGTTTTTATGTTTTTTTGATGGTTAATGCACGTCTAGTTAATGGCTTATAGGTGCTGGGGTGACCACCATAAATCTGGGTGTTTAATGCTAAGTGGTATCTGGTAAAAAAGAGTTACAAAGACAATACGTCTGGTCCAGTATTTTCGCGACGGAATACTTTCGTGGGAAGTTTTGTAGGCGACTGTAAATGTCTACGTTTGGGCCCTAGCAGTAAAAAGCAAAAGCTGTCGTCGTGCATGCTGTACTTAAAAACAAACGGATTGGATGAAGCAGGGGATGGACGGGTTGTTGCATGACAAATACATCCCGGGGTCTGTGGCCCAAGTACGGTCAGCTATTGGTCAGACCTCTTTGCAACCACGTAGACGCGCAGACACAGGTTGTAACTGCTAATGTTTCTGGTGAACGTGTGATTCCTCATGACTTATATTGTCTAAAACCATCTGGAAACATTTGACGTGTTTTGAACTGATGAGTACAAAAGACTGACAGAGTGAGGCGGTTGAGGCCTATGCAACACTAGCAGCTCAATCCTCACAGATTGGTTCACGCACACGCTCTGTGGGTCTATAAATTTTGCGAGAGGTTTAATACATTCTAATTTGGGGTTTCGTAGAAAATTACAAGGCAGATGAGTTGTACACAGCGAAAATGGTTATTTAGCTGCTGTCTCTGTCTTCCTATATGTTATATCAATATCTATTTGATCTATCTATCAGTAGATTGGTTCGCATTCAGGAATGGCCGAGGTCAAGAAACGTTATTTCGTCAGTTGGGCAATTTGCTCGCTATTGACACAAGCTGCGTCGGCTTCAACGAGACTCTCTGGGTTCGCTCAACTAATGACATAACATCTGCGCAAGCGGAAGAAGATGTTTTTAGATCTGGTTCATGATTGGCTTTCAGAGGTCTTTATTGGGCCTCTCAGCCAACAAGACTTCCATCACAGACCAGCCAGCAATGCCTTTATGGGGAAAATCCTACGATGCAGGCAGTCCGTGCCAGAGGACTGGAAGTTTACTTCGGGTCAACCTCAAGTCGAGCGTAGGATGCAATATGTAAGCTCTTAAATTGCGCCCAGAGAAAAGACTGAGTGAACGAAAAACAGATGGGTTAGCGTGAGAGGTGAATAATGGCTAGCTGTGTGCCATTTTATAATTAAGAAAGCAACGTGGTGCTTTGTTCGTTCGATCCATGTAATATTTTAAAAGGAATAATGATATGACTGGAAAAAATTGTTGATTCATCTTCAATTTTTAATATGGATATAAAGTCGATGCATCTTAGGCACTGAGTGCGTGTAAGATCTGTCTGTGGTAACTACTGAGAGTGATAGAATTTATCCATGCATGTCCATAGAATGGGTGAGGCTGAAAATTCTATTGAGTCAGCAGATTCGAAATGAGCTGGTTGTTGACACTTGTGCTGCCTCAACATCTCTATATGGTTATACATTTCTTGATTCCAAATGGATCTAACTCTGAGTAGACAACCCTTATCAGAAAGAAGAAGAAGAAGAGTTTGGATTTGATATCCCGCTTTTCACTACCCGAAGGAGTCTCAAAGCGGCTAACATTCTCCTTTCCCTTCCTCCCCCACAACAAACACTCTGTGAGGTGAGTGGGGCTGAGAGACTTCAGAGAAGTGTGACTAGCCCAAGGTCACCCAGCAGCTGCATGTGGAGGAGCGGAGACGCGAACCCGGTTCCCCAGATACGAGTCTACCCTCTTAACCACTACACCACACTGGCTCTCAAGAGAGATGCTTACTATACTCTCTTTTAGAGGCTATATGCCTCGTGTTGTAAAGGTAATAGGGTGCTAAAATGAAACGTAGTCCGCTAATCTTCGGTGCGCTTGGGGTCATTCATAGCCTGAGATAGTAGCCAAAGTGCACTGTGTTCAGAAAACTAATGAACCAGGCCGCCAAAGATTATTGGTAGGAAGACTATGTAACGAGAGTCTAAACCCCGGCTTTACGAGTATAAATACACAGGTTTTAGGGCGCGACATTGAAGAGTCTGAGCTTTTAAACTATGGAGGAGCTATCATAAGTCCTTGTCTTGAGAGGAGCAAATATAACTTCGAGAGTGACGTGAGATTATAGCCCTCATTTATGTTCCATCTTTCGGCGTTTTTCTTTTGTCACTAATGAGCGAAGCTATAGATTGGGTGTTCCCATCCGCATGAAGCGATGACATAGGTTTGCAACTAAATGCTTGCGACTCCCCTGCCTCCCATGCTGTTGAGTCTTAGGTGTTTGCTGTGTCTTGAATAGAGAAACAATCGTCAAATTGCTGGGCCTTAGCAAACTCATCGAACGAAACAGAGCTATATTGATTTGTCATTCCTCCAGACATAAATAATCCTACCATTACGAGCAACACGAGAAGTGCATTTCTTCATCCGTACTTGGGTAAGTACTGCCTCCATGGTTTATCAGGTGCGGGCTCGGAGTTATTTTAACGCGTGTTCCTATCGACGTCCTGGGGTCAGACAACATGGGCTAGATTCCATGGGAAGCCCACATACGCGGTTTATGTTGTTGTGAGGCAGCATGGAAGGCCACAGGAGCACTGAGCAACTTTGTCCAGGTCTCCCTTACGTCATGGAGTTACGTCACCCACGTAAGCATTAGTCTTTGTGCTCTGGTATATACCTCTGGGGGAAAGACACATATGAAGGTTCTCGGGAATGCCAAACTAGGCTGCGGGGTGCGAGAGCCGTTTACACCAAGACATGCTTATACGTATTAACAATATCATACCTCAACATCTTATGGGTGTCACAGTATTTAAGTAATGTGTTACCTGTGGTGAACCGCACACTGAGGCTCAGTAGTTATGCATATGAAGGGGAGAGACGATAAGGATTTATGTCAGAGAACGGCATGATGACAATACATTTCTGCTTTATTTTTTTCCATGGGCTAACAAGTAAGTCTTGTAACAAATAGAAAGTGGAGGGTCAAAAATACGGTACAGCTCACTATCATATAATAGTATCATTGACACGCACTTTCAGATCACTGTGTGAATCAGCCAGTTGCTCTATATGATTTGTTGAAGACACATCAACTGAACAAGCACTTTCAAGATCACTCCACTCCGCTGACTTCTGAATCTTGAGACAATAAGATGTTTATGGCTAAGCTCAAGTATTTCCTGCATTCTGAAGCTGATTTTGTCAACAAGGGTGTGTATGGATGGAAAAATATTCTGTATCTCTCACAGTTCCCCTTTTAAATAAGGGGTGGCCAACTCCCAAGAGACTGAGATCTACTTGCACAGTTAAAAACAGGCAGTGTGAGGTTCAGGTCAAACTTGTTGAGCTTTCTTTACGGAGGAGGAAAGCCATGTTTTTTGGGGGGGTGTGCAGGGCAAAGATGTTGAGCTACCCCTCCCAGTTTGGTGTCATCTGCAAATCTGATGAGCATCCCCTCAATTCCTTCATCCAAGTCATTTATAATGTTAAACAACAATGGGCCCAGGACAGACTGCGGCACCCCACTTTTTTCCAGGATCGAGGAACCATTAATGAGTATTCTCGGAGTAGGGTTAACAATTGTTCTTTCTTTCTAGACGTGTCGGCTCTATCTAGCAAGAGAATATTTACAAATGATATCATGTTCGGGGGCTTGGTAAAAAGCTTACTGAAAGTAAGATTTCATTAGTCTTGATTTTTCGTACAGTTTGTAATTCCACGAAGACTATAGAAGAAAAGAATAAGGCAGAGGATATGCAACAGACGATATGTGCTCGGTTAGATAGAGAGATATGAAAGAAGATGTTATGATATTTTGTCTTAGAATACCATACGGAGACGTTAAGGTAATGAAATTGCAGGTTGCCCTTTGTGCCTCGGTTTCTGAACATGTTAGAAGTTGAATGGTCTTCCGGAACGAATTACGTTTGAAAATTGAGGTACCACTGTATGTGATTCTGCCATGACTGGCCTAGTACCTAGCTATATAAAAAGCCAGGTCTTTAAGCACTGAGCTCCCTGTTTCAGCAAAGAGTGTGATGGCTCATTTAACTACACTTAAGAAAACTTGCTTGCGACTTGTTCATCTGATTTATAAGAAGGAAGGGTTGTTTTCTTTCAAAGTCACCAACGAGGAATCACTGATGTGAGCCCACCCTTGAATTGAGGAGATCCAGCAAGCCGATGGCCTGCCAGCTAACATGTTACAGGTGTACACCACATGAGCAGGTGAAAATGCAGCTACAGAGGCGTGATGACAGTTCGCTGCCCGCAGTCTGTTTGTGCATCTGTTACACATTTAAAAGAGGTTTCTTTTTACTGAGTTATTTTAAAGATATTTAAGACTTTGCAGTAAAAATTTAAGAGGAACACATGTTGTAGGGGGTACGTCTGTGGGTGGGCAGGAGTGGCATGCTTTCCACAGGGGCCAAAAATATATGCACTGAAGGACTAGTGCTTCTCAGGGATTGGCCTTCCTGGTTCAAAGACCTCGGCTCTGCTATTGAGTCCTTCTGCTGAAGTTTGGATGGTTCTGATAAACAATCCAAAACTGAGCCGCACATCTGATATGGATGGCCTGAATATGAGTATAAAGCTTTACCTGATGTTTGGTTGTTCACTTGTACTACCCTCACATACCCTCCAACATTTCTCCAATGAAAATAATGATAATTTCATTATTTATACCCCACACATCTTACTGGGTTGCCCCAGCCACTCTGATCAGCTTCCAACATATATAGAAACATAATAAAACATTAAAAACCTATACAGGATTGCCTTCAGACAGCTAGGAGGTTGGATAACTCCATACCCACCAACATTTTTCCAATGAAAATAGGGATGTCCTAAGGAAAAGTGGGACATTCTGGGATCAAATCGGAAACCGGGACAGCTTCTCTAAACTGGGGAAATCCTGAAAAATAGGGACATTTGGAGGGTCTCCCCTCACTTTCTAGTACTCCAGGTTGTATTCATGGATCCCCATCTCTTCCTTTTGTTTTTTATCCTCACAGCAGTCCTGAAGAATAGATGAGGCTGGGATATTGTGACTCGACTAGAGTTTACCCTGCATTCAAAATGTATGCAGGTTTATGTAAAACAAATTTGATCAATAAAATTACTAAAGCAATGGAATGAACCAGGCTAATCAATGAAAGAATTGTCTGACACCATCCCATTCTCAGGTCATGCAGCAAGGAATTAAAGGATGTTGGTGACCCTCTGAGAAGTTTCATTCAATGCTTATATTGAATCATACTCTGGGGCACCTATATGCCACATGGGAAAAGAGACCAGGAAGGGGGCACCTTTACTTGTCCTGCAAACACTACTCATAGGCAATGCCTGTCATCTCCTGCGCAGGCTACCAGCATTTGATTCCCCCCTTCCCATCCATTTTGAGATAATGAGAGGCAACTGTGTCTATTGTTACACTTAAACAGAGGAAGATTTAGCAGCATAGATGCACTCAGTGCCAGCATCAGGAGTTGACCTCATTGGGCATCTGTCAATTGCCCCACTGCCAATTGCCGGAACAGTCCTGACCCTACTGTTCCTTCTCCTTGGAGAAAAGGGAGCAGCAAACTGCCCACCTTGGAGGAGGAAATGGATGCATTCAGAAAGTGGGTTCCAATAAAAGCATTTTGCCTCAATGCACCCAAGAAGTTGGAGCTGGCACTAGGTTACAGTCTTCTGAGAAGAAGGCACACTCCCACAAAATTGCATGACAGGAAAATTTTACCACAGCAAGTCCACAATGTACCTACAGCCTACTTAGACTAATAATTAATCCTGTTTTGAGGTCATGAGACATGTTGCCATGTTTCAGAAAGCAAAGCTGGTCCCCTGAGGCAAAGCAAACAATGCTGTCAAGAAAGCTAATATTTCTTCTTCTTCTTTTTAAAAAAGCACAAAGTTCTGAAATGAAATATTTCAAATATAGCCTATATATGTTGCTCTTTATTTACTACAACCACACTCACACACACACACACACACACAGAGAGAGAGAGAGAGAGAGAGAGAGAGAGAGAGAGAGAGAGAGATTAGTTATGGAGTTATGCTTTTAATATTTGATGTGTTTAAATAATAATACTTATTTATTATTATTATTGTTATTTAAAATAGACATGATTGTGGACTCAAAAATCCTTAGTCAGTTAACTTCTAATGTAAACCAAATGGCAGTTCTGTCAAATATTATGAATTTGCCTCTGTGTTTTGATAATCTAGGCAACATACATGCCATTTAATTAGGTATATCCATAAACTGTAACCTAAAACATCTTCTTGGCTTTGAGTTCTGAGACCAGGCAATGCACAGAAGGTTATGTTCCTCTTTGCTTAGCCCTTAGACAAACACAGAGGCCTGGTAGCAGGGAAGACCAGGCAGGGGCAGAAAGCTAAAACCTCTGTACTACTAACATTCTTATAGTAGGGTATTCACTAGTTCTGGCCAAACTGCGGGAGGCAGTGAAAGATAGCGTGCCTGGCATGCTCTGGTCCATGGGGTCACGAAGAGTCGGACACGACTGAACGACCGAACAACAACAACATTCACTAGTTCTAAAGGAAATTTGAATCTGGGGGTTTCCCTGCTCCACATACAGTTCAAAACTCCTCCTCTTTCCTCACCCTTCAGCAGCAGGACCTGGGGCAAGGCAAGTTACAATTTAAAATTCAGATTAAAAACTGTTGAAACAAATCACAATCAAAGAATAGGGTGGGCCCTAACACACACACACACACACACACACACACACACACACACACACACAATATGTCAAAAGGCCAAGACAAAGAGGTTTATGTTGCCAAAAACTGTAGCATGAAACTGCCAGCAGGGAGGGAATCCCACAAAATGGGGGCTGCCACAGAGAATGACTCTTCTGGACCCCCAGCCCCTTTGAATTTCCGAGGGTGCTGGAACTATCAAGAGGGCCCTGCCTACCAATTTTAACACTTGAGAGATTCTGCAAAAGAGGCAATCTTTTGGCTATTTGGGGCCAAAGTCATTTAGGACTGTTAACACCTTGAACTGGGACCAGTATAGCAACCAGTACCGGTATTTCCCCCCCATTGATATGAATGATAAATATTTGATTTGAACCCTAAGTTGTTTAAAGATCTCAAAAAAAGAAAGAAAGCTCTCATGGAAAGAACCCCATTATGAAGGATTGCTAACTATCCTGTAAATAAACTGCCCCTACCTTTGGCAGGCAAACATCACTTTTCTTAAACTGTTAGGTAGACATGTAAATGTAATGTATAATATAATGTAATGTCTGAATTTGTATTGGTTTTATGTGGATTCCTAAATACACAATACGATGTAGTGGCTCATAAAGTTCAGTGAAGCTGGGGGAAATGACATAAATCAACACTTGTCCTGCAAATGTGTAAAATTTTAACAAATATTGAGTGTTGAATATTCTTATGGCCCCATCACAGCATCATTTCATCAGTACACTTGTCACAATTTGCAGGTGGCATGGTGGGATGGTGGCCCTGACTTGACTTCTGATTGGTTGCACTGCTGCTTCTTACCAGGAGGTAGAAGTGCGGAGGCAGCAGCAAGATCAGCCCCATTGGTGCATTAATACTTACCAACCTCACCCCTCCCATTTACCTCCCAGTAAGCAACAGCAATGTGACTGGCAGGTCAGGGCAGCCATCAAACCACACTATCCACTACTGCGCATCACAGTTGTGTTTATCAAATTTTATATCTACAGGAAACATCGACTTGTTTGCTGATATATTTATGAATTTTTCCCATCTGTGTGCTCTGCCAAGGATTCTGGTGCACAGTGCAACATATGTGAGAAGAGAATTTGGTGTAGAATGCATACACTGTTCCCCTTCATCTTCAGATTGCAGGGGAAACAGACAGGGGTAATCTGTATAGAAAAGCTTGTCTACTAATAGTGATCACTGTGATATGTTAAAGGAGAGAAAATTCTTAATTGCTATTCATGGCTCAGATCAGAAGTTTAATCTGTGGTTTATGTTAGTCTCCACCTCCTTTGCTTTAGTGGCTTATCAGGGAAAAACTCTCCTGTGCTGAAATCCATCCTGCACTCTTCCTTCCCATCCAGAGATGGCCATTTCCTAAATGCAAGAG
This sequence comes from Lacerta viridis, assembly GCA_900245905.1. Taxonomy (NCBI): domain Eukaryota; kingdom Metazoa; phylum Chordata; class Lepidosauria; order Squamata; family Lacertidae; genus Lacerta; species Lacerta viridis. The sequence goes on along the minus strand of OFHU01002746.1, from coordinate 13,085 downwards.
AAATACAAAAGAGCAAAGGACCATCTTTACAGAACAAAGAGTCATGAAAATGTGAAAGCTCTTCAAGGTGAAGGAATGACTTGAGGAATATTTGCCGGGGGTGGGTGGGTGGAGAGTACTGGCTGTGTGACCGGGGCTGATATGTAATATCTCTCCGTGAAAATTAATTGGAGATTAATGCAATTTTCTTTCAAGTCAAAGGTAATTGGTACTGAAAGGTTTATAAGGGTTGAGAAAATGAACATTTCCTGTTGTGGTTTCTGTAATGTATCTCCAGTTGCAGCTGGCTTCATACCTAAGGCATGCACGTGGACACATAGCCCACCCTGTCCTCAAAGAAGAATAAGTGCTTAAACATAAATTACAAATTGTGCAATGAATTCTCTCTTTGATTGGCTCAGACCTTTGTCTTCATCTGCTCTAAATGCACATGCATGCCTTTTATTGTAAAATTTTGAATGATGTAACTATGTAACCTCCCCACTCTTCCTCTCTCCCCTCCTTTGCATGTGGGTGGAGGTGGGCTTACCTGTGGTGAGAAGAGATAAGAGGCAGGAAGTTGCATTGCCAGTATAATTGGCCTTGTGCCCTGGGCTTGGATGTTCCATATTCCACTGCCAATTAAGTTAACTCAGTACCTATGAATCTTCCCAATTTCTTGCAGAGTGGGATTAGTAGGTTGCCTATATGGGATGAAGCTGGATTCTTTACCATATCCTTTTGACCCAAACAAGCACTGGTTGTGGGGGGGGATGTGGGTGTTGATTTCCCCCCCCCCTTTTAAAAAACCTCACTATTCCCTGCAGTTACCCATTGTGTCTTGGGTGACAGTTTGACTTTGATCTGGCATTAATGATTCGATATGCCACAGTGTGCTGTGTTAAGGCAAATGATATTTATTGATTTTGGAAGGTTTATATATCACTTTTTATGTTTAAAAAAATCTCTGAACAGTTTTCATGCCATATAATAAGATATTCCTAAGAAAATACCAATAAAATCAACAGATTTTTTTTAAAAACAAGTTGATGTGGAAAAAAATGAACAAATTCCAGATAAAATCTGCAGTGTTGATGCAAGGCATGTTGATGAACACCTTGAGGCAACATTTCAAAAGTGATGGAGGTGAGCGTTTCGTCCCCGTATCAGTCTCTCAGGGCCACTTGACCTAAAAGGAACAGTCCTCCACTGACCTGTTTTACACCGTTATGTGCATGTCTGTCTTGCATTTGATGATAGCTCAATCTGGCATTAATGGTTAGGATGGGCATTATCGCCCAGTCTTCCCGTGCCCCCTCCCCCAATCACGTGCAACTGAGCTGGAATAAAATGGACAGAAGTCAACTCATTCCTTGGGAGGCTTGGGGAATGAGTAGGGCCAACCACTCCCCAAAGCACCCTTCCCTTTGACTTAAGTCCAGATGGTGTGTTGGCTGATGAGAAACGTGGAATAAATTTTCTCCCTCTCCTTCTCCCTCCTTTTCCATTAACCTGCAGTGCATCGGGGTTTCCAGAGCAGTACCCCGAAGGACTACACATCCCAAGGAAGCTCATTTCAGACTTGAAAGAATGTCTGTGATGCCCTTACTCATGGTTACGTAGGTCACAGCATGCATCAGGAATGGAGGAGAGACCATTAGATGCTGGACCAGCAAAGACTGGACTGGCATGGTGTGCAGAATAGGACTAGTCACAGCACCCTTGAACTTCATCAGATGCCCACAGGATGGACCAAAAGGGCAACAGATCAACAAATACCCTAATAGATCATGCCTCCACTGCAAACTTTACTTAGAGTTTACTTATCCAAAGCTGATAGTGTGCAGAATGGGTTGGAAGGGGAGTAACCTCCTTGAACTTGATCATTGGTCAGGCCATGAGACTGCTTTCCTTAGCACATTTGGGATGTGTGGACCAAATACCCTAAGATGATTCTGCCTCCACTGAACTTGTATAGAAGCCTTACTTATCCAAATGCTGACTGACTCTCAGTCTGGGTTGGCAGGGGAGTAAGTGGATCACCTTTGAAATGCACATGCTTCAAAATTTTGTAGTTTGCTCTGCACTGCATGAGTTATGGTATGTATTTGCGAAGTACTAATAACTGTACTCTTCTAGCTTAATATGAAAAATGGTAACACCTTGCTGAAATGCACATCTTCAAATATTGTTAGTTTGCTCTGCACTGCATTAGTTAGGTATACGGTACATACTGCAATATGAAAATGTAACTCCTGTATACTATGTTAGTCTCATAGGGAAAAAAGACAGGCAACTACATTTTATGTCTCCTCTGCTATATAGGGTCTTGTAAGGATGGTAACTATGTGAAAGCGAAATTCTCTACAAGACAGGCATCTTACATTTGAAAGTCCTGCTTCATTTCCTTTAAAATATATGTAAATAGCAAGGATGGTAATCTGATGTGAAGCGAATATTCTCTTTCATTTAATTGGGTCATCTTGGTAATATGATTTGATATGCTAGTATGATGAAATCATCATTTAGAGTCTGGGATTTAAGATATAGCATTTGTCTGAGGGTAAGGCATGTTGGTACATTTAGTAATTAGATATTCCTCTGAGATTTAGAATGTAGGTTATTTTTATACATCTTGGCAGAAAAGAATATTTTTTTGAGGTTTTACTGGGGTATCATCAAGGTAGAATTGATCAGCACTGTAATTTCCTCAGGATCCTCATTGCAAAGTCCACATCTTATTGGTGACTTGATGATCTGAAAAGTTGGCAAAGCAGTTTATTAAAAATGAAAGTGAATTTGTCTTTTGTGGTGCCTTCTTAATTCATCTCAAACATGGAGTCCTCCTCATCATTCATACTTTCCATAGTCCAGTGGTCTTTTTTGGGGGGGGCGACGATGACAATGACTACTTGTTCATTTTGATAGCATCTAACTGTGCTTCTACCATGCCTGTCCAAATTCCTGGTTGCATTCCTTATCATCTCTGCAACTGTTTTGTAGTGCCTGGACCAAATAGGTATTCCATTCCATAGCTCCATGAGCCTTGTTCTCAGTACTGCTGGACCTTTTAAAATAAAAGCAGGCCTTCAGACCTGGTTTTAGAGCCTTGCTTCAGGCACCATTGTAAAAGGGCAGATGACCTTTTCAGCAACCAAGATGGCTGACTCAAAAAGCAGATATGGCAAGCTGTTCAGGCAAAAGGGACTATCCTGCAAGGAGAGTCAAAGTCTAGTTCTTATGTAAGACTTGAGAATAGGCAGATAGTTCCTCCTGAAGGAGGCAAGCCATGGCAGCCAGCTTCTTGCTGTCCTATATCCACCTTCATCCTTCTCTAGATTCCATATCATCTCACTGTAGCCCAGCAAGGCACATAAAGCTCTCCTGAAGACGTATTGAATTTTTCCTGGTATTACCCCTTCCCTGGAAACCAGTGGGGATATTGGACTGTATGGACCCACACACCTATTTGGGCTTATCATTGAGTTCCATATATGAAGCTCAGCATGCTTCCTATAATTTGACCCTGAGCCACCACTCATGAAATACCATGCTAATTTATCTGTTTGAGGGAAGTGAAATGGGAATTATTCCCTTTTATCCCTAGTGTTGGACAATATAATTGTTCATCTGGTAGAGCATGAGACTCTTAATCTCAGGGTCATGGGTTCAAGCCAAAAGATTCCTGCTTTACAGGGAGTTGGACTCGATGACCCTCATGGTCCCTTCCAACTCTGCAATTCCATGGTTCTATGACTATCTTCATGGAAGACAGAGCTGTACACACAGCAGCAGATGGTGTGGTGGTGAGCTACCTGACTTCTGGTTAATCATGTTGCTGTTGCTTAATAGGAACTTAAAAATGGAAAGTGTAATGCTGGTGGTCAACAAAACAAGTTCAAAGACTCTCTCAAGGCAAATCTAAAGAAATGTAATATAAACACTGATGGCTGGGAAACACTGGCCTGAGAGCACTCCAATTGGAGAACAGCCTTTACCAAAGGTGTCATGGGTTTTGAAGATGCTCAAACTCAGGACGAAAGGGAGAAGCGCACTAAGAGGAAGGCACGCCTGGCAAACCCTCACCATGATCAACTTATGTCCCCACTGTGGAATGATGTGTGGATCCAGAACTGGCCTCCACAGTCACATACGGACTCACTGTTAAAGCTGTATTTACTCAGCTATGAGTGATTGCCAAAGAAGAAGAAGCTTACTAGGAGGTAAAGGAGGAGGGAAGAGAAGGTGATAAGGCTGGAATGGTGCAAACACACTGGAAGGAGCACTAGATTGGCTCTACTGGTACATTTGCATTGTAATGACCTCTCCACTACCTCCGTCTCCTGGTAAGAGGAAGTGACGCAATCCACTAGAGGTCAGATGAGTGGTGGCTCACCATCATGCATTTCCAACCGAGTAGATCCATGATGCTGAACACAGCCTGGAACAGTGTAAGTGACAAACGACCCGTACCCAATCGGACAGGGAATGTGCTTCTGGATAGCTGTCAATCATATATCTAGGCTGGGTGTTTGATGAATTAAAAAGACTTAATCAACACACCAAACAGATATTGTCAAATACTAGTCAAGCTTTCAGCGTGATAATTTAGTAGAACTTTAACAAAGAGAAAGATTTATGCTAATTACAAACCCTCCTAATTAGTTACCTGCTATGAAGCAATTAAACAGTTCTGAATAACTGTAAAATATTGTTTGTGACTGATATGCAACTCTAAATGTAAATGCAAGATAAGAACTGAACAGGTACCAGAGTGCCAGAGTGCCAGAAATGGCCTAAATGCAAGAAAGGTGAATTAAACCAAGCAATTATAAATATGTGTTTATAGTCATGGTAAATAGACAGTGGCAATCCTTATTTTCTACACTTCTGAGCTGTACCCCACTGAAAGCGGAAATAGTGGAGAAATCATCACTAGGAATGCTTCCTATGGTGGTAGCAGGCATAGGACATATAGACATGGCTTTACAGGGGCAGGCGGGAACCAAGCCAGCCCTGGATCTAAAGATGCTCCTTCCCCCTGGGAAGGGCCAGATCTGTGCCCCTCTCCTGGGCCAGCCTGGAGTTGGAAGAGCAAACGACAGCAGCAGCCATCATTCTCCCACCTTCCTCTCTGACTAGCAGGGCTTTGAATGTCAATTAATTATATCTATGCATTCTTCACTAATCCAGAGGTATGCCAAAGCATTTTGCAATAATAAAATATAAAATATGGAACACACTAAAAATAAATAAATCAATAAAATACAAACATATTGCAATGGAAGATCCTCTGTTCTGCATCCGCAGTTGAGATAGCTCTGGCCAACAGCTTAAATCCGGACACACTGACTGGATATTGACAGGGTGGTAAATGTGTATGAAACAAAATAGCATGTTATGACAGCTTTGGCCAACCTAGAGCTGATGGGAATTGTAGTCCAAAACATATGGTGGGCACCTGGTTGGCAAATGCTGTGCTAGGACATCGGGTTAACTCTTTAAAAGGTGGTGAGTCAAATGAAGTTCTGTTTTTGTTTTTTACTGATAGGAAAATACTAAGACCTTGCAAGAAAATGTAAAACTGGAACATGAACATAACTTTTTTCCAATTAAACAATATTTTGGAAGGGGAGGGGGTATTGCATCTGAGTATCAATAGTTACTAGATGCTGATGCCATCATTCTCAATCCCAGTCCGGCTGAACCTGCAACCTCTTGATGAAAATAGCTTCCAGAACTGCAAGCTGCAATGTCTAAAACTGTAGCCCTCTCAAAGCTCCCACGGCTGGAACAAAATCACTTTGTAGATGGCGAATGAGGATTAATATTGCAAGGTTCAGTAGCAGTAGGCCTTGTAAATGATAATTGATTCTTTTTTGGAAACAAGTCATTTCCCAGAAGACCGTGAGAAAAGGACTACATGAGGAAACAGGGAGCCACCCATTCCGTAACCTTTGCAGCATGTGTTCATCTTCAGAGACAGGTCCCTTGTTCCATTGGGGTATCTATAAATTACATGCAGGAGTCTGTGTAGACGTGTATGGAGACATATGGAGACCTTGTGTTCTGAATCACTATTCCCCCCTCCCCCTTGTAATTTACAGTGATTCCCTTGTTGCTGTCTTGTCTGGCCATTAAATTACCAGGGGGAGTATTCTCTTGATTTATTTGTTATGAAACCTGGATATAAGCTTATTGGAAGCCATTTGGTAAAGAGGGCCACATTCATTTGAAAGAGTGAAGTGAGGTTATTCTAAAGAGCTTAACACTTCCAGTTGCAAATGCATTTGCCCCATGCCAGGGAAGGATGCCCCCCCTTTTTTTACCCCTGCAGATCATCTCTGTCAGAAGCTGAATGTGGAATGAGGGGAACCCCCCAAATCGGCTGCATTCATATATCATGAAAAACTATGGAGAGAAAAGAACCTAGCCTCACTCTGGACTCCAACATGGCCACAAGGAGTTTAGAAGCTCTTACCTACAACTTCGCATAAGCTGCGCTCACACCCCCTAGTACTCGCTGCATTTCCAATGCAGGGTTCTTAATTTGTTTTCATGGGATGTTCTCCAAAATACAATCCCCACATCATTTGCTCAGGAGTTTGCTGCATTGGAGTCAATGGGACTTCTGTCTTAGGCATGTACAGAATTGCACTATAAATGCCTTTTAACAGCGCAACCTATGTGTGTCTATTCAGAAGTAAGTCTCACTGTGTTCAATAAGACTTACTTCCAGTTATCCTGCTCCTGTATAGGGTTGCAGTCTTAATGGATCAGTCTAACTAATGAATGGATTGAATTTGTAGTTAACAGCCACAGTAGCAGAAGTATTCCTGTTATGCAAAATAAAAAGTGGAGGATGAGACTGATGAATTAATCATTTACCAAGCTAAGATTCAAATCAAAGTCTGTTGAATTTATAGTCATTGCTGTATCTACAGCCTGTGGGCAACTGTAATGAAGCACCATCACCTTTAATGGCCCTTTAAAAAAATTTAGACACACACACACACACACACACACAAACCACACTAAATCCTATCACACATTTAATGTAAGGTGTAGTACAGCCCTTATAAATGTGTTGAAAGTGGTCATAAAGGAATGAGACACTAACTGTCATTTGATTACTTCTGACAGCATTTATTATATACTTAGGACTCTGATGTACATGTTACATTCAGCTCCACACGAATGCAGAAAGCATGGCTGTCGCTTGCAATCAGAAAGAAATAGTTTCGGGTTGTTCAATTAATTTCAGGCTTTATTTTCAAACTACCTTTTGCCCCAGTCCATTCAGCTCACTGACTGCTTACATAAATTAAAAGGAAGGCAAAAGAAAGTCTGTGAAAACATAAATGTGTTGCAATGAAAAGTAAGGATCTCCAACATAAACCCACAAAGAACATAAACATATGATGTTGATTCTTTTATTACATCTGTATATATTATATTATATTATATTATATTATATTATATTATATTATATTATATTATTATATTATATTATATTATATTTATATATTATCAGGACCAGGAGTAGCGAGAAGAAGTGGAAAACACACCCAGCAACCCTACATTCGGGGATTTGCAGCCAAGCACATCAATTAGTCATTACTGACATAAATTTCCCTTTCTTGGGGACGTTCAAACTTCTCATATCCCGCGGATGAACTCTGAAGCACCTGCAGTAGATTTCTTTTCAGTAAAGAGATTATAACTACCGTAGATGTTTTTCCAACAAAAATACAATGTTGACAGAATAATGTGTGGAAGAGAAGGGGCTACTTATGTGACTGCTATAAATTGCTTGGCCTCTGCTCCCCCTTGCAAAATGCCCCACACTACAGGATGCTCATTTGTCATAAGCTCCCCATATGGCCTGGAGTGAATGCCCTTCCCTCCCAAACATGATGAAAACTAGGCATGCAGCATTGTGGTAGAGGGTCGTAATTTTTTTTGCCTTTCCTCCCACGATGAATGCTAATCTGCTAGAGGGAGCTTGGAATCGAAGCGGAGGGCGGCGTCCGATGCAATGCTTTCCAGTAGGAAAGCATTAGTGCTTCAAACATTACCCAGGAGATTAGGAAGCACCATGAGGGAATCATTTCCAAGAAGCATTTAAAGACGGGTTCACAATGTCACGTATGCTGTATACATGGCAGTGTACTGGAGAAAGCAGTATAGAAAGTGTGCAGTCTGAATCTGAGCCAGTTATTAGAGAGTGAGACTGATGCAAATCCTCTTTTGGGGCAATGTAGCTAGCCTATCACGGAGGTGGTCCACCTCTTCCTCACCAGCACTCTCACTGCTGCTCATTCACTAGTCCTCTCCCTCTAGGCCCAGTTTTCAAAAGCACCCAGAGGGCCGAGCAAGTGGGGAGAAACTGTTCCCTCTTGTCAATCTTGATATTGCTTACATGCTGGGGGAGGCAGTTGAGGAAGGTGTGACAGCAAGGAGGAGCAATGCTGGGAGGCTCCAGGCCTTGGCAGTGGGGCACTTTGGAGGGCTATGGGCTGTGTGGGTGTCTGAGGTTACTAACTTCTGACACAATTCTGACTCAGTGCATGTGCTAGTGTGAGCAAAGAAAAGGCACTTAACAGGGTGTAGTGAGCGCCCCATTGCTTGGTCCTAGCTCCTGCCAACCTAGCAGCTCGAAAGCATGCCAGTGCAAGTAGATAGAGTTTGGATTTGATTTCCCGCTTTTCACTACCCGAAGGAGTCTCAAAGCGGCTAACATTCTCCTTTCCCTTCCTCCCCCACAACAAACACTCTGTGAGGTGAGTGGGGCTGAGAGACTTCAAAGAAGTGTGACTAGCCCAAGGTCACCCAGCAGCTGCATGTGGAGGAGCGGAGACGCGAACCCGGTTCCCCAGATTACGAGTCTACCACTCTTAACCACTACACCACACTGCATCTTTGCAGTGGACCGCTCAAGCGGGAAGGTAAATGGTGTTTCTGTGAACTCTGGCACTCGTCACGATCCTCCATGCACCAGAAGCGGTTCAGTCATGTTGGCCGCATGACCTGGAAAGCTATCTGTGGACAAACGCCGGCTCCCTTGGCCTGAAAGCGAGATGAGTGCTGCAACTCCATAGTCGCCTTTGACTGGACTTAACCAGCCAGGAGTCCTTTACCCTTTTTTTGTTACCTTGCATAGGGGTGGATGGACCTGTCCATTTTTGTTCTCTTAGTGTCTTGTTTTCCCAATCTTCAATTCAGTTCTCCACATTTCTCCAGCAATTTGCATTAAAAAAGTCATAGGTAGAGTGGACACTTGGGCTGCGAATGCGATCCATGCGGGAGGCGTGTTTGCAACCTGCAGCATTCACAACCCGTGCCACTGCATCTGCGCATGCGTGCGATGCATTTCAGCGCTTCTGCGCACGCGCAAAGCGCAATTCACCGTTTCTGTGCATGCACGAGCGCCGAAATCTGGAAGTAACCCATTCTGGTACTTCCTGGTTCAGTGCTTCTGTATCCCAAAAACACACAACCTGAGGTATGACTGTATTGTACTGCAAATTCCTCCTAATAAACACATTTTTACATTTGGTTTGGACAAATGTACACATTTTTGCCAGTAATTTTCCCAGATTATTTGTATATTCTTTTCACTAATATACTTGTTTTCATGCATTTTCACCTCATATGTGCATTAATATAAACATTAATTGGCTGGAGAACAGCACCGCAAAATTCAGATAAGTGTGAAATTTGAACAGTTGTATTTTGGCTTGCGTATTGTTTCAGAAATAATTTGACAAGACTTGCCTTTAAATGTGAGCTGAATCAGATTTCTACCCCATCCCTACTTGTAAAGCTCCTCAGAGTGTTGATTTGATATGGATTAATTAAAGATGGATTGTGTTGTCCATCTCCCTGCTTCGTCCTGCAAAACAGACCTTCCCCTTGCCATATCAAAGCGAAGGGGGATGTGTGTGTCTTTAAGCAATTGCTGATATCCTCAGCAAAGGGAAATCTGTTCAGTGTGGAATCTACTTCATTCTGCATCTTTCCTCCGATGCACATCTTAAGCCTAGCTCTGTCAAACAGGTGCTGAAATGTTTCTACTTCATTCTGCATCTTTCCTCTGATGCACATCTTAAGCCTAGCCCTGTCAAACAGGTGCTGAAATGTTTTAAACACTGTGCATTTTACTATTTGTAATAATTGCGATGCTTTACTGCCCAAAATTATGAGCTGCTTTGGAATTATATATAAGGCTGGATATAAATATTTGAGGTGCAAATATAAATGCAGCCCTGCTGCCAATACTGTGAAAAGCTCCTGCTTCCTAGCACTTACAATTCAGCAGCAGACACACAAGTTGATGCAGCGGTGGTGGTCCTCTTCATTGGGGAGGCAAATTAACATCTCTAAAAATGCTCTCTGGCATGTGCTTAAGTGGGTCTGTTTATGCAATCATTTATTCTGCGAGGACAACCCCCAGATTCACTTCAGCCTCTGATTAGTTTAAAGAGAAACTCTGATGTATTCAGAGGTAAATTGAAGCCTGAAGTATCTTGAAAGAGAGCCAACACTCCTCAGCAAAGTCAGTACTGTAACTGTGAATTTAGTTCCTTTTCCTCCTGTGATAAATAAATGTGTGTTGGGTGATTATCTTCTGGACTGGATCGGAAAATGTTATTTTCCCCCATCCTGAGGACCACATGCCAGTGGAAGACAGTGCCAGATGCAAAACGTTCAGAGATTCACCTTGATCTAATAATATACTTTAGGCTGGGGCAGGGAGCTTCCAGGCTGCACAGCAAATGTGGCCCACCAGGCCTTTATCAGGAAACAATGCCCATTTGCCCCACACCTGATCTGGGGTGGTATGGGTAAAGGTGGGACTTCAAAGGAACAATCAGGAGCTTTCTTGGATCCAGCAAGATGAGTTCCCACCCGCTGATGGGTGGATGGGAGCCTGCCTTCAATCCTACCCAGCATTTCTTCTTCAAACCACTGTGAGATGTGGGACTTCCGGTTGGACGCCATTCTGCTCCGTCGGGAGAAACTTCAGCTCTGAGGTTTCTCCGTCGCTGCAGGGGAGGGGGGAGTCGAAACTGCGCTTCGACCCCCCAAGAACGAGTCCTGGACATGGGATCCGGCGGGTCCCCCGGGAGCACCTCCCCTGCTCTCCGGTAAGCCCTAGTAAGGGCTGCTGTGACAAGCGGGGTTTGAGAGGCGCGGGGGCTGAGGATCGTCTGCTGTCTCTGCAGCAAGAAGTAGTGGCTGCTGACAGGGAGAGCGTCCAATTCCTTCAAGATTTGGCACTAATTTGGACTTTGTAAGTATTGATTTTTTTAAAAAAAGGAAAAGTGACTTTAAAATTCGGCTTTGCTGGGAACTTTAAAAACGGAGGTCGGTTCCTTGAGCGTTGAAACAAAAGAAAACAGTGTAACTTTCAATCCGAAGCTGCTGCCTAACTTTGTAACAAGAAAATTTCTGGAACTGCTTTCCCCCAGGGCAGGGGGGATGAATTGAGGATTTATTCTGAATGGAACTGTGTTTTAGGAAAAATACTACTCTTTCTTTCTGGTGGTCCCGGAAGGCTTGGTATGAATAAACTTATGATGGCTGCATTTGCAGCGAAGAAATATATTTGGACTGCATAAGCTTTTTAGACTTTAAATATGCCTAAAAGGAAATGGTCGCAGGAATTTCAAATAAAGACTTTGGAACTTTTGCACAATTTAATAGTAAAAGTTAATCAGATGAATTGATTTGGCTTTGCAGGAAAATGATCAATGACTTATGGTGAAAGTATGGGACATATCATATACAGAAGACGAGAAAATCCAGGATGGAAAACCAATTGGAGTCAACCCACAAAAAGGAAGGAGCAATGCGAGAATGGACAAAGGAAAAAGAAGGAAAAATGGGAAAGCTGCAGTAAAGAAGAAGGAACTATGGAGAGCTGTACAGAGCCTGGACAATGTTGACAAAGCTTCAAGGACATATGAGATAAGACAGAAGCAGAAGCCAGTTTCTCAGGACTTCTGGGTTCAGGAATTTGAGAGGGTGGGGGTGGGTTGAGAAAATGTATGTCTGTATGGATATTCTCTTTGTTTATGGTTTTGACAGATGGATTGGTAATGGATAATGGTTAAGGATTAAGAATTAACAGCCAAAACTTTGGGGACTGGAGGAGGAAAGGGGGGGAGAAGAGCAAAAATTAATTAATTAAAATGTGTTTATTTATGAAATTAAAATTTAGGCTATGGAAGGTTCAGAAATATTGTGAAGCAGAGGATATGTCAAATTCATAACTAAATTATGTCAGATGAATAATTATTTGGTAAAGAGGTTAAAGAAAAATGTTAGAGTGTATAAAGTAGTATGGAGATTTAATTGGTGATAACTGTGAATTAGGGTTTAATTTGAATTCAACTGGGGGGATCGGGGAATCAGTAAAGATGATTTGCAAGTTAATTGGTTAAATTGGGAAAGAATTGATAATTACCCAGTGAGAGCTTGGTGAGAGAAGGGGGAGTGTGGAAAATTTAATCATGTTTTGTATTTTGGTTTAAATTGTAAAATCTTTAATAAATATTATTTTTAAAAAAACCACTGTGAGATGGTTGGAATGTTGGAAGGTACACGCCCAGCTTCGGATCATGCCTGCAACTGCAGAGGTCTGAAGGGAAAGTTCAGAGGAGGGGGCATTTAAAGGTGTGTTCCCATCCTCCCATAGCTGATGGGGAGATTAGAAGACACTTTCCAGGAGTGCCAACTTGAATGAAATATTTCAGGGGCCCAGGTAAGCCACCCCCGCGTAATTGATCACAAAATGTGGCACACACACATCATTTGAATGCCAATGCCCATTAACTTTGGGGGCCCCAGTCCCCTCAAATATTTTATGGGGGGGGGCAAAGGGACCTCAGCCCCTAGAAGTTGGCTCCTATGATTCAATCGCAGACCCGCCAAGTGTCCTTATTTTCCAGGGGCAGTCCCTGATTTTAGAAATTAGGTTTCTAATTTGATCCCGGAATGTCCTGCTTTTCCTTAGGACATCCCTATTTTCATTGGAGAAATGTTGGAGGGTATGATGAGTTATTTGTCCTCTTTTTTCTTCTCTTTCTTTTTTTATCTTT